>OZ012687.1:6048172-6081964 GCA_963942565.1 Maea johnstoni | reverse complement strand
TATATATATATATATGTATATATATAAATATATATTATATATATATATATATATATATATATATATATATATATATATATATATATATATATATATATATGTATATATATATATATATATATATGTATATATATATATATATATATATATATATATATATATATATATATATATATATTTATATATATATGTGTGTGTATATATATATATATATATATATAGAGAGAGAGAGAGAGAGAGAGAGAGAGAGAGAGAGAGAGAGAGAGAGAGAGAGAGACAGAGAGAGACAGAGACAGAGAGAGAGACCATTATTCTGCACTGAAAAATGTGAAAATCAATATCATTTTAAATCTGTGTGTCTCTGATGTGATAAGACACTACAGGGAAGGCCGTAGAGCAGGGTATTCTGTTGGATATTTACAATAGCCGAAATAAAGACATCTAAACATGAATCTACCATGAGGTATTGAGGTATGATGTGTACCACCACACACTGCTCACCCGAATATCTTACCTTCTCCATTGCCAGAGCGCTAAACTATGTGTCCTATTAACGTCAGATAATCGAGAGGAATCTGCATGCCTTCCCATCCCTTATCCTTCACTATTCCTTTCCTGTACTTCCTGTGTTCTGGAGCCTACCTTTCTCTCGGCCTGAGTTTGCCTGAAGGAAGCTGGCCATGCTACAAGTCAGAAAGAACGACTCGGGCCTGTGGTTTATGGGGGACCACCCTCGGTTCCCCACTCGTGCTGCGCACTCGTGCGGAAACTTGGGTTTTCCCCCATAACCCACAGCCCCTCGTGTTCTTTCTACTACTTGTAGCATGGCCTGCTCCCTTTAGCCAATCACAGGCCTCGAAAAGTGTGTTCTTATTTCCTGAAGAACACGGTTAGCTGTCTTTGTCTCACCCACAAAGAGATGTTCACTGACCACAGAGGCTTTGCCCTCTGTATGAGTGGAGCCCCTGTGGTCAGTGGACACCTACCTGTGGGTGAAACAAAAACAGGTGAACCGTGGTCATTCGGGAAAGCACACTTGCGGAGATACCTTATATATATATATATATATATATATATATATATATATATATATATATATATATATATATATATATATATATATATATATATATATATATAAATATATATATATATATATATGTATATATATATATATATATAGAGAGAGAGAGAGAGAGAGAGAGAGAGAGAGAGAGAGAGAGAGAGAGAGAGAGAGAGAGAGAGAGAGCATTATTCTGCACTGAAAATCAACATCATTTTAAATCTGTGCGTCTCTGATGTGATGAGACACTACATGGAAGGCCGTAGAGCAGGGTATTCTGTTGGATATTTACAATAGCCGAAATAAAGACATCTAAACATGAATCTACCATGAGGTATGATGTGTACCCCCAAACACTGCTCGCCCGAATATCCTACCTTCTCCATTGCCAGAGCGCTAAACTATGTGTCCTATTAACGTCATATAATCGAGAGGAATCTGCATGCCTTCCCATCCCTTATCCTTCGCTTTTCCTTTCCTGTACTTCCTGTGTTCTGGAACCTACCTTTTCTCGGCCTGAGATTGGCTGAAGGGAGCTGGCCATGCTACAAGATAGAAAGAACTCCTCGGGGCCTAGGTTATGGGGGACCACCCTCGGTTCCCCACTCGTGCTGCGCACTCGTGCAGAAACTTGGGTTTTCCCCCATAACCCACGGCCCCTCGTGTTCTTTCTATCACATAACCCACACTTTTCAGGCCTTTGTTCTCTAAGCTGCCTAAACCCAAAGGTGTTACCCAAGGGCATACTTTTCTCGGCCTGTGATTGGTGGAAGGCAGTCAACTGTGGTACAAGCCACATAGACTCCTCGGAAGCTGTGGTGTATGGGATACCCTCGGGGTTACTCGGCTTCGCCTCGTAACACCTTGGGTATATCCCATACACCACAGCTTCCTTGGGGTCTATCTATCACTAAATTGTTGAGATGTTTCTGTGAAATGATATTGTAGTTATACTGTATTGAGATTAGAAATTTTAATTCACTGAGATTTGCCACAAGTGTTTCAATTTGTATAATTTTCTTCATGGCAATCATCAGACATCGAGCAAGGGGTCAATTACTTTAAAAATAATAAGTGCCAAACTACTTGGTGTTTGCCCTATTGCTATAACTAAGTAATACAATTACTTTTCATTAGAATCATCACCTCTATTACAATTAAAATCCCCTTTTGTAAGTTTTGTTAAGCGAAATCAATAATTGACAACACTATTAACTGAACTTCTGTATGACAATTGTTTATTAGAATGTTTACAATTAGTGATTGCCTGGTTGCATAAACTGCCTAAATTTGGTATCAGGTGCCAAGATTTTCACTCTGTGGTTGCTTATTATAGTAGTTAGAAGTAGGGCATAAACATATATCACAGGACACCGGTTCATGTTTTACTTAAGATAAATGTACTACAATACGGGCCAACATAAGTACCAAAGTTTACCCTGCAATCATGTGTTGTTGGTTTTTGTTTACCCTTGTACTGATTGATCTGTGACATCTTAAAATTATTAAAACTATTTCCACATGAATAAGATGTATCAGGGATCTAGAATAAAAAAAATGTTTCTTTTGTCAATGAACATTACAAGGTTAGGACAAGTACCGTAATTTCGCGTGTATAAGACGCACCCGTATATAAGACGCACCCCTTGTTCAGGCCTTTAAAACGGTGTATAGACGTTAGCCCTGTGTATAGTGCGCACTCTCTTTTCGGCCCATGTCTCTAGCTATTTTGTATAAAACGAACAAACTAGCAGTGGATTCGGAAAAACATAAAGTTGATTGTAATTTGAAGTCACTTATAATGCTGCTCTAAAGACAATAGGGGCTCGGACATTCATGCCGTGTATTGTAATTAGTGTGCCTAAAATAAAACCGGCTGGACAGGCCTGGTAACACAAACAATTCACTAAGTTGTCCGTCAACGGCTAGATAGGACTTTTAATGTTTTACCGATACCACTGAAGTTGAGACGTGCTTAACATGTTAGAAACGCAATTGAAATGAAAACATACCAGAGGCTTATTCTGATATGGGGTGCGGTAATGGCGGGTCATCGATTTCCGATCTCCGTGTGGCCTGGGAACTCAATGTAAAACACCCTGGTTTTCTAGCTCTGTTTATAAGACGCACCCCCGTATTATGGGTAAAAATTTGTGTAAAAAGGTGCGTCTTATACACGCGAAATTACGGTAGTTCAACATAAGTTATATTGTAGTGATAACAAAACAATCACAGTCTGCCCCGGTTCCACCCTTGATTGGGCATGCAGTCTTCAAAACCTTTCAGTAAATATTGCTTCCTCTGGCTTATCCAGGATTTGTACCTCGTTACTGGTCATTAAATCCCCAAAATGCCCTCCACTGTGTACAGGGTCTTAGCCAGGATTTTTATTGAGTTTATCTATTGATAAAACTCAATATTAAAATAGCCCATTCCGTATCATGTGCCCCTATTACGTCGATAAAACAAAGAATAGTCCACTACTTGCTTTGTACTCACCCTCGCACCATCTGGGAAAGTCACGTGACTACGCCTTTTTTTGTTCAATAGAAAGCCTGTTTCTCATTCGTCTATGGACACATTTTTAATTTACATGTATTTTTGCGTTTTATATACTTTCTTCCTTGAACCTATTATTTTATTTCTTAGTTTTTACGCTTGAATCTGTTATTTTCAGTCATATCGCTGTTGCCTTTTGTTCAGCTTTTGTTTTGGGGGTTCGCCATCTTGCATATTAATCGTGACATTTTTTCGGTCGGGTGGTTATATTTTCCTTGTTTCGTAATATTATTGCACAATTTTTTAACACATTTCTCGTGGGGATCTTTTATTTTAGGATATATTTTTATTTTGGACAATAGTTATTTAATTGCGAAGTATAGTTAGGAGTTCTGATAGGGAAGTAGAGCCCTTGTTCCAAGCGATCAGTAATCTTATATAATAATGGCATAACCTATTCCCCAACAGTTAACTCACTACGTGTACCATCTGGTTAGAAGTAATTTTATTCAGTACTCACCCGATTGAGTTTAAGCATGTGACCTGCTATAGGTCCCATGAATTAATCCGTGCAAGTTCATAATATACAGCTCAGAAGTGATTTATACTCCGCTCGCTATATCGCGGAGTAGCGGCCATTTCATAACTCATTCACTCCACGTGGTTCACACTAGCTACGTCATTATGGGCGCGACACTTTCATCCAATCATCGCCGTTTTATCTTTGATTGGCAATCGCCGGCGATTCGCACGTGCGTGGGATGTCTTGATTGATCTATACCGGCACTGAAGAGAGTACTTCCAGTTTTTCGAACGATCGCTATTTCTTTATTCCTGACATCCTAAATTCAATAAACATAATAATTAGACTAAATGGATGTCAGGGAATAAGAATATCAACTTCGTTTTTCAAAATTAATTTATTTTATTGCTGAAACGATCGTTGTAAAACAAGTGCGAAGGAATTCGCTTCGCACGTGTTTAGATCCGCCATTTTGAAAACGGCAGATTTTGCGGTCTCCTCTCTGCACTTTACACGATCCAAATAAATACTTCCCGTGGTTGGATCGTAATGAATAAAACATTTCCTGAAAGCCAAGACACATATCTATATAACAATGTCAATTTTATATTTGTTTATTTGGTGATTAATATAATAGAGTCATGATTCGAAATAGATGCATTGCTTACGGCTAATGGATTTCGAAATCGAATTTGCCGTAAACAGTGGTGTTGGAGTGTGTTTACCATCATGTTTGAAGCCTTCGAAAAAGGCTATAACTGATGGTACAACACAAAATAAAGACACCATAAGGAGGACAACAAGGTAGGCAATCGATATATGTTTTTATTTTTATTTCTATTGTAGATTTTTACTGCTCTGGGAATTTTATCTCTGTGTTGTTGCGAACTTGGAAAAGGGCAGGGAACATTTTCAGTACTACTGCTACTTTTACGACTACTGCTACGTCTACGACTACTACTACTTCTGATCCTACTACTACTACTACTACTACCACTACAACTACTACTGCTACTACTACTCCAACTATAATATATATCATAAATATTATAAAATATGGGGTATCTTGTATACATCTTCTAGAACTACTGCTGCTTCTGCTGCTGCTACAACTATTACTACTACTTTGGCTACTACTAGGACTGGTATTGACTTGGTATATTTAGGGTTGAGATTGGCATCACTATTATTATGATACCGATCCCAATTCCAAGCCTTAGCGTCGTTTTGGGAGTTGCTGGTATATATATATATATATATATATATATATATATATATATATATATATATATATATATATATATATATATATATATATATATATATATATATATATATATATATATATATATATATATATTTATATATATATACATATATATTATATATATATATATATATATATATATATATATATATATATATATATATATATATATATATATATATATATATATATATATATATAAATGTTCTTTACATTCTGTATAATATTCATGACATTTGAAGATTTTTTGTCAGTTGTTACAGGGAACATGTATTGAAACATTCAAATGAAAATGATAACAACAACAATAATTATAATGACAATAATAATAATCATCTTTATTTTTTGAAGTAAATGCAGTTAAACTAAGTTACTATGCAATGATAATTGAATGAATGCAAAAGTTAAGTAAAACAACCAAATTTTCTATTCATTGCAACAACAAGAAGATCTGAGTAAGGGCTCTTTCTCTCTCTCTCTCTTTTTATCCATACCTGCTGCCTTTCTTTGCTTTGAATTCTACAAACTCCATTCTTAATTTCTTTATTTATCATGGAGTGTTGACAACAGCAACAGCATGGCCATGGGTATAGAGAATGGGGCATTACATTATGATTCCCGGCGTCATGCAACGAATGCCCCACTTGAGCTTCATTACCATACATGGCAAACACTGATTGCTTGCAGGTGGACCGATTATGTGCCGGTTGCCGTGAGTGAGTGCCTACTACAATGGAGGCCTGTTCACGGCACATCGCTACTTGGGCCTAGATCAAACAGCTGTGACCTAGTAGGTCAGAGCTGTTTGAGCTGAGAGAGCCATGTTAATGGGAGATTTATTCATTCTCTCCAGTGTAAGTACCGTTAAGAGGTACTCGAGTTGTATTGACATGACATTGCCGATTCGATCAGATTTGAGGGACTCGAATCACAGTTGTTCCTTAAGTCTCGATACCAGCCCTAGCTACTACTTTATTTACTATTTAATATATATTATATATAAGTGTGATATGTAAGCAGGAGAATAATATGGCTATTTGTAAATATCGTTCATGTCAAATTTTCTGTTGAACTACTACTACAACTGCTGCTGCTGGTACTACTAGTACAACTACTACTACTATATTTTCTACAACTTCTACATTTTCTATATCATAAATATTATATTGAAATGTGTATTGTAAACAGGTGAACAATAAAGCTCTTTGTAAATATCAATGATCTCAAGCTCTCTTTCATTTCAAACGCCAATACCGAGTTTCACATTTAAGACCGGCTACAAGTGCGGTACAGATGTGCAAATAATTTAGGGTTCAACTTACCACTTACCACGTACCACTACATCTATTTATCCTAGGATAAACTCAATAAAGTACGCGGCTGCGTATTTCTCTTGTTTAAATAACTGTCTAAATAAGCAATTCCTAAATTTTTGCCTGTCTAGATTTTAATAGCGACCCTTGTAACAACTGTATACATTGAATACACCTTTGTGTTCCAAAAGGGCATTTAACACTTCCGTCATGTCACAGAAGATGTTTTTTCAGGAAAGTAATATTTGATTATTACCCTAAAATCTTGAATCAAAATTGAAAACTTTTTGCCTGTCCAAAAAGTAGGTTTTCAGGAAAGTGCCTGTACAAAAGACAGGCAGGACGGGTCCCGGCAAAGTCCCTGACAGCCTGACTGCAGGGCACAATGCCCTTCACCGAAATAATACATCAGATACTGACAGGCCTTCACAGTGGCACATGTATGTCACTTCACCTAGAGTCATTTTTTTGACAGTGAACAATAAAAAATGGTCAATATTTGAAGAATATACAGTTATCTTCAGCCATTAGAACTGTCTTTTGTGAAATGAATTTGTAAATGTTTTTACTTAGCTCTTATCTTTATGAGTTTAGACCAATATTACACATTGATGTAGGGAAGCAATAATAAAAACCTTAGTGACTGTTTAAACAGCAGGGCATCATGTGTATTTATGTACACAGGCATCCCCAGCTGGAACTCGGGCCTTCAGCCCAGTCAGTCTGGCCGGGATGCCATCAGCTTAACATTTAATACAATGATGCCCTGCTAAACAGTCATTAGGCCTTAATATTTTTTTAAAAACAAAATCACATATTTGAAGAGTATGATACATTCAAATCATAGTTTCTCTATTTAAGAAATGTAGTTCATACTTCATAGCGATTCAAAACAACAACAACAAGTTACTTAACAAGGCCAAGATAACCAAAAATGATCCAATGCAACCATATCTTTTTGGCTGGTCACCCTTGCACTAGTGTACATTTACTATATTGTCTTACTAGTCCTTGATATGTTCTACTTCCCCTCTTGTTTGTCCTGTAGATTGTCCGGAACATCGCCTGTGATCATTGATGTATATATGGCTATTTATAGAATTTATATGCCTTTTTAGAAGTTATATGACCCATGGTAAAATGAAACTGCTGGTATTACTCATAAAAGGTATGAAATAATCTAGTGCATTGTATATTTAATTTAGTAAATATCACTTATATTTTCAGGAATGGTATAGGACTAACTGCTTTAAGGATAAATATTTGGAAGGAATCGGTCAGATAAAGGATGCTATAACACAATGGAAGGAAACCAAGAATAGCTATTGCAGGTGAGAATTTCTCCATGTGATCGAGCATGTTGTTGGTGTGAAGCACGGTCTTGGGCAGGATTTAGAAACTGGTTGGCCACGTTTGGCAATTGTAAAATTTGGGGGCATCCAATTTTTCAAAGGACACCACAATATTCTATAGGAATTATGGCTTAAGGCATAAGTTCCTTATACAATGTCATGGGAATTATAATTAGGTGGAAAAATTGTCAATGACATTTTCAGTAATTACTCACAAAAAAGTTTGGTCGTGAGGGATGGTTTTTGAGGGTTTGGGTGTGTGGCACCAAGACGCCCTACTGGCTAAAACTATGTTGAGTAGGGTCAGTTTACATAATCAAGTACATTAATCATTTGTGAATGAAACAATCTCAATTTCTCAAAGCAGTCCAGTTTTTTTTCTATAAGAGAGCATTTTCTTTAGGGGGGGGGCTTTAGGAAAGCCAAAAAACTCAAATATGTATTGTGGTCAAAGACTAAATTTCCATTTATTGATGACTTTAGCCAAATTGAAAGGTATAGATTATTGAAATTTCTTACATCACAATATGCTCATTCGTGAGCAACATTGAAACATTCTAAATACAATGAGATTTTCAATAGCTAATATGTAGGTTTATCTCATGTGAATGGAGCAACTAATTTTCAGCTTATGTAAAATCCTCTCTAGGCTTTACTTATATTCATTCTGAGATTAAGACAAGTACAGAGGAAGATTCTGCATCTTATTGTGACAATCCAAAATATTCAATTTTCCTGATCTTAAAGAAACTATCATCATCAAATTATGTTTTGCTTTAAAAATCTGCATGAATAGTGGAAAAAACAGTCCAACTTAAATGCCTAGGAAACTGTTAGAGATGTGTTGATAAGGCATAAATGTGTTGGGCAATTCTGGTAAATATTTCATAAGGAAATAGATAAAAAATAAAATGATAATAATAATAATGATAATATTAATAATCCTTATTCCATGAGGGTAACATTGAGTCAAATGCAGGATTTTGATTTTCGCTGATTGAGACTGAGCTGTTGAAATACATCATAAAAATGTTAGAGATTAGAGACTTAAGAATGCTGTCAATACTTGTATATATATAATAAATATTTTTTTTATATATTTCTGTTTTCAGGGAGGTATTTGCCATGTTTGACAGCGTGATATCAGTTACACAGAGGACTGGGAGTTTGGTGATTCCTGACACCTTCGCTACAAAGGTCAAGAAATGGCTGGGCAATAAAGAAGCATTATTCGAGGAAACTAAACATCAAGTCAGTTTAATCCATTTTCTGTACCTTATAGAAATGTTACATGAATGTTGATGATGTTAAACATAGTTTATTTGAAAGACAATTTTATAACATATTTATGCTAAGAAAACCCCTGTATAAAGTTGTTTTAACTTATGATACTTCAAAATACATTAAACTGTATAAAGTTGTTTTAACTTATGATACTTCAAAATACATTAAACTATAGAATTAAGGAGGAATTGGATGGATATTTTAAAAAAGAGATATTAGTTGGTTTCTGATAAGCATTTCTCCTTCGATTATTGAAAAATGCCCTTGTCTGAAGTTATCACCTTTGCCCAGCAAGTATGTGGCTTCTTTAGAAAATTAGGCAGACTTGGCTATTATTTTTGAATGGGGCAGTCAAATATAAAGCTGCAATGATATAATATAAAGAAATGCTTGATTCCTTTACTAGAAAAAAGCATCATCCTCCAACTATGTATGTAAGATTAGTTAGATAATATAGCCTTGCTTTGGAAATATGCTACAGAATATCAGGTCACCAGAGTGCTCTGAGTGTTTCAATTATATTCATTGTTTGTTTTATTTTCCTTTCCAGACTATAACTTTTATATACAATGAGTTTACTCATGAAAACACTATATTTAATCCCCTGAGGTCCAAGCGTCCAATCAGCAAGCCTGACCAGCCCGAGCAAGAGTAGTATGTATATGTATTTGTTATATCCATCTGCTGTCTTAGTTTAATCTCAATCCTATAAATGCTGCTAGCATGCTCGTGGCTAATTTGGCCAATAGAAAATGATGCAAAAACCCTGAAAAATGACTGAACCCTGGCATATGGGTACTCATATAAAAGTACTCGGTGAGAGCTATCCAATGAATACCAACATGACAGGGTTTCAATCTTTTTCTAAAATCTTTGCTTTCTTGATGAAAATGTAGCCTCAGCATTAGAAGGAAAAGTTTTTGGCAAAATAGAGCCTGGCTTTAGGGTGATAAAAGAGGAGTGCATACAGCACAAAGGTATATTATATTTTGCATACAAATGTAAGATAAAGAGTAAAATAAGAACAAGAAAAACTGGAAAAGTCATTAGAATTGCGATAGGATAAAAAAACAATGCAAAAACAACAACAAATTATTACTACATGAATAGGTCGAAGAAATTAATCTCAAAAAGTAAGATTAATAAGCTTTCAATGAACTGGATTAAAGTATTGATTTTTGCTGTCAGGAAACTAACTAGTGTATCTTGGTTTTGATTGATCCAACAGCAGCTGATACAGCTTGTGGGTTATGTTTTGTGGGTCTTTTAAAAGTAGACATTGATTGTTTAACTTTTTTTTTAATTGTTTCAGTGTTGATGAGCTGGTGAAAAACTCAGAGCCTACATGTGATTTCTGTGCAAAAAACTATCAAAAGTAAGTCTCAACCTGCTTCTTATATTTGATTGCTTTTTATGAAGGGTCCTGTTTTACTATATTGTACCAGGAACTTTATATTTCAAATAAATAGTTCCTGATTGTACATGGTATTTTAGCAATGCTTCTGGAATCTGATGATTGGCTGATATGTGTTTGTACAGTGTTCATTAAAATTTATTTACTAATTCTTTAAGGTTAGTCAAGAAGGAAATTTTGCTATTTACGTAACCCATTCCATTCATGCCGGACAAATGTCTTTTGAATCTATCATACTTTTGTAAATATTGGAGGAGTTAAGTATAAAGTCTTGGAGTACTTAAAGGATAGTTGTTTGTTGAATTCTTAATAAGGTCTCTATTCCAAATATTTACCAAACCATGGTATGGTCAAAAAGGTATCACCGAAAAAGTCAGGGTCTTTTTGGCGTACTGCTACAGGCATGCATGGGTTAACAGAGAATAACATTGATAATCTGCAGTGATGTTATATGCATTTTCTTTACATTTTAATAATGTATTTTTAAGTTAAGATCTTGCTTAACAAAATTGGCATTTGCAAAATTTTGGGATGCCCTTTTCAAGGGTCTGATTGCAAATATTTAGATAACCCTAAACATTGTTAAACACAAATGCACACACACACATATATATATATATATATATTTATATATATTTATATATATATATATATATATATATATATATATATATATATATATATATATATATATATATATATATATATATATATATATATATATATATATATATATATATTTATATATTGTGAAAAGGCATAATAATTCATTGGCCTGTCCTGCTGTCTTCTCTTGTAGATTTACTGCATATGATACATTTGGTAGGATAGAAGCTAAACATTCCTTTACGGCAGCCAATGCCTTCAAGTATGATGCCTGGCATTCCTTGATAGCCTGGCGAAAACACCATCCTCACAATTGGACAATGGATCAGTTCCTGGATGTATGCAATACTGCCCTCATGTGGTGAGTAGGAGAACTACTGGACACTGTTATAAATCTAATATTGTAATGCCCTGATAACCTGGCACAAACATCATCCACACACCTGTACACTGGACCAGTTCCTGGATGTATGTAATACTGCCACAAGTGTTGATACTAGGAAAATGTCCATTAACATTTTTTTTAATGGAGTACCGGGTATTATCAAGCAATGAACTTTCTGCCTATTAAATGTGCTAGTAAAAAGCATTTAGTAAAAATTGGAGCTTGTTCACTTGTCTGTTTCAGGATGAATAAAGTCCATAAGGAAGATTCATCTTATCATTTCCCAATTATCATATGGTATTATTATTTATCAAGAAATCTGCTTATTCATGTGGCACTAAGTAAGAATTTCAGAAGCTTATTCACTTGTCTGTTTCAGGATGAATAAAGTCCATAAGAAAGATCCATCTTACCGTTTCCCAATTATCATGTGGGATCTTCTACCACATGCGAGTGCCAGTCAGATCCATCCTCATATGCATGGCAGCCTCGACACACAGCGCTACTATGGTAAGAAAACATCGTCTACCATAAATTCTCGCAAATATCAGCCACCCTAGGGATATCGGCCACTGTAATTATTTTACAAAATAATTATTGGAGAATCTTGGCCACCCTCGATCTGCCCAAGGTCACAATTCATCAAATATCGGCCACCCAGTAAATTTCACCAAAATAACAAAACCATTTAGGTGGTCAATCAATCGCTCAAAAGACTTAGATATGGTTTGTAATTACTCCTATAACTGCTTTAGATGAGCCTCAGTTTTGATATCCCTTTGAAATTCCTTTAAAGAAGTGACTGGCTTTCCAGTCTAACAGATCCACCAGCAAAGCTCAAAGTTTATGGAAGTGGCTGTCAAAATCTTGTGCTCAATTCAAATTGCATTTTAGTATGTCATATGACTATGGTTGACCAGAATTTTAGAAGATCATCAAGAATAAACAACTGGTACTAGATTTTGGCCAATAATCCTCATTACTATTTGGCATCAGGTTTTTGTGTACAAAATTACAATTTGGACTAACAAGGGTTAATTGCTTGAACATCAAGATCTGATGAAGTGAAACTTTAACCCTTAAGGTGCTGGTGGCTAGTTTTGGCATTATAAAATGACACAAAAAAACTAAATAATGACTGAAACCCCAGCATATGGGTACTCATCTGAGAGTACTCAGTGAGAGGTATCTAATGAATACCAACATTACAGGATTTAGATGGTTTTCAAAAATCTTTGCATCCTTGTGCTTTGGACAAAAGTAGCAATAGCATTGGAAAATTACCATGAGGCCATTATGCTCACATTTTCTAGTAAACCTCCTCACAGTGATCGTTTTGTTGTCTTTCAGGAAGCATAGAGAGTTGGCGGGTTGCTGCTGAGAAGTTTTACCATTATCATGGTACCAGTTACTTCACGGCCATGGTGGAGTTCCACACCGCTCTCGGCCTGTCTGTGACATATGGCACTGCTACAGCTTATGCCTCCATCGTAAGTAGCATAGTCTTAGCCAGCAGGACGTCTGGGTGTCCAAAGATTTTTGTGAAGCATTTTTAAAAATGTCAATTTCAAGCATACATGTAATTAAATAATTTCCTTCTTAATATAATTCCCATGGCATTGTATATGGACATTTAGCTTTATTTCATTATGTAAATACATGTTTATGTTTGTAATATGAGTATATTGTTGTCTCCCTTGCATTCTAAATCGTCTATAAGTCCCTGGTAAGGAATGTTTAGAATTGGTCCAAATTTTTAGGATCAATCATCAGCCAGTCTGAGTGCACGATGATTGACCTAAAATCACAGTTGTTGATGCGCGGTTTTCCTTTTGGTAGTCTTGGCTTGTTCAAGGGTCCTTGGCTCCATCAAAGTGCCTGGGGGCTACCTAATTTATTT
The DNA here is from genome assembly GCA_963942565.1 of Maea johnstoni. NCBI lineage: Eukaryota > Metazoa > Annelida > Polychaeta > Spionida > Magelonidae > Maea > Maea johnstoni. The sequence goes on along the minus strand of OZ012687.1, from coordinate 6,068,358 downwards.
ATTGGGGGCTTTTATATGAAATTGGCACCCTTTTTTGTAAATTAATACTCTCTCAAGATATCACTTGAAGCCCTTAGTTTTACTTGTTACAGTACTGCTTGATTTTAGTTAAGATGTTGCCTGCTTTAATGGAGTCTCTCAATCGATCAATGAGCTAATTATCTTTTCCCCAGAAAACAAAGAAAAAGTATGGGATTTATTGTGTGCTACATCTTTCTCTTATGAAGCTCTCTCAGTAGGTGAAGCAGAGCAAAGCATTGTCTCTTTGTACTCTCTCTCTCTTTCTCGAATAATATTATGGCAATATCACTTAGTCACATCACAAAAACTCAACAAAATAACTATGATAAGCATACTGTTTTTTTTTACAGACGCCCAAGAAGGATGATGAGATAGTGATCATGAGCAGAGAAGCCAATAAGGATTTCTTCAAGATGCTTTATTTTGTAACAAGGGGTACGTGAAACAGTAATATAATATTTCTTTTTAGAAAAATAAACTTTTCATGAGCATTTTATTCACTACTATGTCCCTTCAAAGCAGATTTGTTCCATGCTATGAAACTTTTTTGTCATCGCATATGAGGGCATTCCATAGAAAATATTTCAATGGTTAAAAATGTTATGGTATCTTTGGCCAACAGTGTTTAGCAAAAAGTGTTCAGACACTTTTTATTGTCTTTTTACTTTTTCCTTATATTGTTTCCCTATCACACCCTTTGCTCTCCTCTCCAAACTAATTAATGCTTAGTTTTCCTTGTTCCACACCATTATGTTCCCTTTTTGTATTCAATCCATTTACAGTATTTTATTTTGTTTTGCTCCATTTCAGCTTTCATAGATGATATGAAGAAGCTGTGTTTTAGCACAGGAATAGCACTGCCCCGAATGGTATGTATATCACTCACCAACCTCTTAGCCTTACACTTCAAAAAGTTATTTCACTTTATTTTAATTTCTGCACCTTTTGATAGGCTCACTTGTTATTTAATTACTTAACTTCGTGAAAATGTTTGTGATACAATATAATATGATATTGATATTTTCTGAACAATATTCAGGGTCAGGGAATTATGTTTGTTTAGATACTTAATCTGAATGTTTATTTTCAAAATCGAAATCGATCTTGCTTCAATTTTTTAGCACACCATGATGTAAGAGTATTTTCAGTTACAGGTTTGAAATCAACTCTGTCATTTTGATAAACTTGAAAGATTCCTGAATCATGTTGGCATATTGCTATGAAATACCTTAATCTTAAAAAATCTTTATCTAATGTTTTTAATTTTTTTCTAATAAATTTTATTGTAATAACTTATTATTCTACATGTTTAGCTTTGCCAAGTCCCAATATCTTTATCCAAGATTCAGGGGTACAGCGATGCATCTTGTTTTAATATGTCCTTACCCTCATGTATTTCATACTCAAGAAAAGTGCAATTGACTTTTAATGTGAAATACAATTGAATCTCCTACTGTAAACACCCCCTTATGTGAAAATATTTCCTTAGTCCCATTTATACATTTAGTCCAAGTTACACATTAAGAAAAGGAACCCTGAAATGTGAACTCTTTTTGATGTGAAAACCTTTTCCCTTGCCCAACGGGTTTTACACTTCAGAGTTTTCACTGTATACATTTTGTTTTCCTTATACAAAGAGAGAATTGAAACTTATGATATTGTTATTTATTTATCTAGGGCAGTGATAATGAGAGAGGTCAGATTCCTGCCATAGTGCGCATAATAACCCGCGGACCCATCGCCAGTGTCAGGTCCGACATCAGCTCACTAGAACTATTTGCTGTAAGTATATGTTTCAATGCATCATTCATTATTATGAGGTACTTTTGGGACCGTTTGGTGATTGTGACGTTTGTACACATGTACATTTATTTGAAATAGACTTATTTGAAAGGTCATCTCCTTTCTATCTTAATGTAAGTGTATTATTTTACTCTGGTATTTCGCACAGCAGTGAGGCACTTGTTATGTCTATAATTGGCCATGCCTTGATTAGAATTATTTTTCCTATTTTACAAAATTGAACTTTAAAAAAGTCAAGTGTATTTCAAATCGAGAACAGTTAACTGTGGATGCAACAGTTTCGATTTAACTTAAAAATCTAGTAATTATTTTTATTCATATGAGGTAATTAGGAACCAGCAGTAGAAAATGTATAGTGGTAGATCTGTCAAATTGAGGTATATAACGAAAATGAATTTCAACATTTTGGCCTGTCACCCTGGCAGCTATGTTGGCGTTGTCTGTAACAGTAAAACTAATGTTTATTTTACCAACAATTCTTAATCCATACATACATATGAAGGGGTAAACATTTTGATCTTTATCCTAATGCATTTGAACTCATCCTGCAATATCATCCCACTGTTTTCATGGCTTCCAGTATATTTTCCTTTTGTATTTCATTTATGGAATGTGAGTAGAACTGAATTTTCTTATCCTTTCTTTTCTTTTAGGCATCTAACGTCAACAAGGACCCTTATGAGGCTATCAAATTCATCAGGGAGTCTGTGAAGAAACGCTCACAGAGTTGATCCCCCTAGGAGCTTGGTTATCATATGCAAAGAATGAGTAGAAGTGGATGCAAAAAAACATCATAACTTGCTGGTTTTGAATGAAAACATTTTTATCAAATTTACAGAACAAAAATGTTAGTGAAATACCATAGATCAGCAGTGACACTGAAAGAATGCTGTTATTGGCACAACTATTGTTAATGTTGCTATCACAGGAAACATCTGAAATCCTAAACAGGCCAGAAGTCATACCGTGCATTGTATACCTGACATGGTTTTGGTTTAGAATATAAACTTATCTTTTAACGTTGTTCAGAAACTAAAATATGTTTCTACAAACTGATTACATTGAGACATCTCTGCCATATGAATATATTTGTCCATTTTGGAACCATGTTTGTAGATATATATGAATGTAATATGTGTAGTATAGAACATTTAGTGGGGTAGCCATAAGCCATAGGCAGTGCAAAAGGTTGCTGCGGAATGAGTTGTGAAGAAGTTTAATGTTAAAATGTTAGCATTCCCATTAGTTTATTTTAGCGTTTTATGCGGTATTTATGCACGATTTACATTATTATATGTACATAGGATATGACATGTTTGTAGATATATAACGTACATACTTCTGTGCCATCAATTCAGGTCTAGAGGTACTTGTGATACTGCCCTCCCTAATATGTGATCCATTCTTCTATAGGAGGAGTTGGATCTCCATTTGTCCTCACTTTTCATTGCCAATTTAAGGATAAGTCCTGGCTAGTCAGTTGTCATAGGAACAATAACCATTCCTAGGTTATTCCTACTAGTGCAATAGACTGTTAATAACTTCCTTGTTTTTTTTCTCTTTTTTATGATTCAAGAACTTGTAATGATTATTTTTCCCTACACTTGGAAAGAGATTGACAGCCTAAGTTTCAAGATGAAGTAGATGTTCTAGCAAGCTGTCTAGGAAAAGTCATGACAGAGAGACTTACTGTACGTTTGTCTAACCCATGACAATAATTATCTAATTCAATTCAAAGTACAGTTGTAGTAAATGTTAACATACACTTACAACTTGCATTAACTCTATACTACGCAAATGAATATCACACTTTTGACAAGACAACTATGCAATTGTTCTTTCAGTAAAATTGATATTTTTATCAAGAAAAGTTTCTTGAAGTATTTTCAAATAAGGACTTTGAAAATAGATATTGATGGACATCAAGGAAGGGGATAGCCATTTTTCCTGTGTAGTTTTCACAAGCAAACAAACATTAATCGTTTTCTATGAGTAAGTGGTAGTTATTTAACCCATATCCTCACATGACCTGACAGATTTGAACTTACATACTTAATCAGGAAAGTATTTGAAAACTATTTAAGAGGCAATGTTAGACCCATCTTGAACAGCAGATTACGGTCAAACATTTTTCAAAATATTACCTTGTTATCACTTTATTTATTTATGTCAGACAATGTGTGTAATTCATATGTTAAAGGGTCATTCATGATATTCAAAGAAAGGCATTAAACCCCTCCATGGCACTGTTGGTTGTATGGATCTCAGGTCTTGGTTATTAAAGGCGGTAGTTCTAAGGTCCAGGAGGTATGATAGGGTACATGTGCCTGAAGGGTGGCTGGTGTGAACCCAACCCAACAAAAAGAATAGCTAGTCCTCATTTCACCCTGCTAGGGTCCTGGGTATCTTGTGTGGCTGTCTCAGCATGTGGAGGTATGATAGGGTGTATGTGCCTTAAGGATGGTTGTGGTGAAACCTATCTGGTCAAAAGAATAGCTTCTCCTCATTTCACCCTGCTAAGGTTCTGGGTATCTAGTGTGGCTGTATCAGGATGTTGGGGTATGATAGGGCTTATGTGCCTGAAGGGTGACTGGGGTGAACTCGTTCAACCCTTCCTGATCAAAAGAATAGTTTCTCATTTCACCCTGCTAGGGTTCTTGGTATCCAGTGTGGCTGTTTCAGGGTATGGGGGTATATGTGCCTGAGCGGTGGCTTCTATTTGAAGAAATGGGACAAAATAAGTGTTCACAATAGGAGGTGTTCACATTAGAGAGGTTTCATTGTAGTAGCAAACTGGAGTACTTGGGTTAAGCTCATCATCTGTAAGGATAGTGATTATGCAACTGGTTTATTGGGTTGATATCTTGAGCTGCATAACCTGCTAATTTTGTATATAGGGACAAAGGGGCAAGGTGTTCTTAACTGTAGTATTGATGCCATATATATATATATATATATATATATATATATATATATATATATATATATATATATATATATATATATATATATATATATATGTATATATTTATATGTATATGTATGTATATATATGTATATATATATATATATATATATATGTATAATTGTATATATATATATATATATATGTACATATATATATATATATGTACATATATATATATGTACATATATGTACATATATGTACATATATATGTACATATATATGTACATATATATGTACATATATATGTACATATATATGTACATATATGTACATATATGTACATATATGTACATATATGTATATATATGTACATATATGTATATATATGTACATATATGTATATATATGTATATGTATATATATGTATGTATATATATGTATATATATGTATATATATGTATATATATATATATATATGTGTGTGTGTGTGTGTCTGTACAGTTTACAATATGTTGTGATACGCATGCCTGTGTTATGAACATCTGTAGATATGAGTATGTATCTATCTCAGTGGTCATTATGATATTGGCTGTTTTAGCCTATATTTTTTATTTCAGGAGTAGCTCTAAAATGTAGTTTTGTATGCTATGTATATGTTTCTGTAACTCTACCTACAAGTACTTAGCCTTTCTACATATTGATATATTGTGAAATACTACTTTTGCTAGAACTGTGCAGTATGTACAAGATCCAATACCAGAGTATTTTCTCATCTATAATATATGTGGTCCATATGCCTATTATTACTAATAGTGCAATTGCACTTTTTGTAGACTTTCTTATTTTGAATCCATCCACATTTTACTATTACCTTAGCTTGTGCAGTTTTAATGGGCTAATGCACCAGCTCTACTTTCCATAAGTTCTAGTAGGTGCTTACCCAAGTAAGTCATTACTATAACTTAATGGGCTACTTAGCCATTAAGTTTTAGTAATGAATTACTGCTCTGCCCACAGCACAATTACCAGCACTTAATTAAGTGTTGGTTCTGTGGTTAGTTGAGCTAAGGCCCTCATTGTTCTGAGCTGTTTTGGGATGGCTAGCCCCTGACCTGCTTGTTGACCAGTTCAGGTGCACGTGCTCTCCCTTTCTCACCATTTAGTGTGTGTGCTGCAGTACCTAAATCCTACTTACATGGGAAGTAAGTAGCACTTGAGGATTCAGTAAGACTGGTGCATAGGGCCATAAGAGTTATTAGCGCTGGTTTTGGTAACGTTGCATGTGAATGGTAGATTTGTTGTGAAAATCAATGGAACCATTATCATGCTTTATTTTAGCTACCTTTGTTTTGTTATGAGTTTTTTGCATGTTAAGTTACCATTTTTCTACAATGTCCATGGCAATTTAAACCAACTCATATTCTTATTTATATTTGCTAATTTGCTTATTACTGACTTACTTTTTAATCACCTAGCATAATTCATTTCGCAGTAAGTCATTTACCATAAGCCCAGCTCTGACAATTTTTGGTTTATTTGTTAGCTAAAGAAAATTGCAAACATGTTCAAGGAAATTCCTTTTTGTGCCAAGTATTTGCATTCCTGTCTGATTAGAGTTTTTCTCCTCCGGCATGATGAGCTCAAGTGAATTTTAACTAAATGTTCAGAACTGTGTGCCATAAATTGATAATTATCTATCTGCCATAACTAACAAAATGATTATTAAAAACAACAACATGATGATGAGTCATTTATGTGCAATTTGGGATTGCTTTTTATGTACCAGACATAGATGCAATATAAAGGTCCACTGACCTGATGAAATAATGTTTCCACGGAAAAATGACAATAATATTAGATTTTAGTCTTAATACTATGTTTTGCATGCTTGTTATCATTGTGTCTAACCAATGATTGTGAAGGTCTTCCTTAAATATTTTTATTTGTTTTTAAAGCAGTAGATATCAATTGCAAGGTTTTGAAATAATGTGCTCAATTGTAATATTCTGTTATCAGCGGAATCTGGAAAGCTTACCTAAGAAGGTAAATTAAGAATAATGTAAAAATATGTGAATAATTTAAGTATTATCTCTGAATAATCTAAAATAGTTTCCAAAATGAGAAAAAAATCATGTTTCTCAAATAGAGAGTTTTGATATTTCTATGTCTATGCTTAGACTTCAGAATTTTTGTATAGTACAGAGGGTTAAATATGCACGCCTGTCTGTAGTCACATTACATATTTACATCTGGAGTGCACACATGGTCTGACAACCTAGCAAATAACCCTTAAAGAGAATTATTTGAAAACCATTATCAGTGGGATTGTAAAATTTTGAGGGACAACTACTTATCGTCAAATATTTCTCGAAATACTGCAGGGTTGTCACAATATTTCCATTTGTGCCATACAGTGTGTTCACTCCAAATATGAATGAGATTAGCAGGTCCTATTGACTATGCAGGTGGTTGTGACAAAATTACTTCCAGAAATGTAATTGCATCCTGTTGCACTTTTAGTATTGTAGGTATTGGTAGTTGGTATAAATCTTTTGAGCTTGGTGAAGAGTCCTAGGTTTCTCTCTCTATAATCATCATAAACTAATGATGTAGAACTAACTGTCTTCCCTGAGCGCAATTAGATTCTTCTCTGCCAACTGGCCAATTGGTAAAAAAAATTCAAAGAAAATTAGGCTCATTTGATTCTTAAAAAGCAAGCTATGAAAAAAAGCTTTAAAAAATTGTCAAAAATGTAGTTTGACCATAGTTTAAACTTTTTCTTTGAAAGTCCTAACTAAGGTCATAGATAACTATTGTTACTAGGGTAAGGAAAAAGTTTGTGAATATCACAAACCAATGAAGACTCCACATTTTTTCATTGAAGCATCATGGACCACTTAATAGGTTACCTTATGCTTTCCTAGGTAGATTACACTAGACATTTGCCATAATTCACTGAGGGTCGGAACCAAGACATGTTTTGATGTTTTCTGTGTAATTTATCACAAAGTGTGAGAGGTGATGACATTAAACTTGCAAATTAGTATTCAGTCATTTGTTTGTTTTTGTTCCTTATGGCTGTGATGCTGGTGCCACACTCAAAATAAGACATCTCCTAGTTTAACACTCTTCTCCCGTTTCTAGCAATGGTTACCTAATCCCAAAGGGCACAAGAGCGCTGAACTGGGAGATGTCTCGTTTTTGAGTGTGTCACATGCACCACAGCCTTAACCCTTCCAATACTAAGGCTACTTTAATCCAAAGCACAAGAACACAACTATTTTTGTAAACCACCTGAAATCTGTCATGTTGGTATTCATTTAGTAGCTCTCTCAGAGTGCTCTCTGATGAGTACCAATGTGCCAGGGTTTAGGTTATTTTTTTTTCAGGTTTTTTTGCATCATTTTATTTTGATTGGCCAAATTAGCCAGCAGCAGCATGAGGGATAACAAAGCGTGAACTTCTTTGGTTGACAATATTGTCTCAGGACTGGAAGTGGTAACTTTTTCTCAGGAGTTCGATATCATTTCTTAACCCTCTCTCATCTGGAGGGCAAGCATGAACTTTGAATAAAACATAAACTATTAACTATTTGAGAAATATTAGATGAGGGATGTTTAAATATAATTGGAACAACAAATGAAGTCTCAAAACATTGCATTTAACCCTTCCAATGCAGAGACTACTTTCATTTAAAGCACAAGGACGTAAAGACTGTTTAAAAACCATATAAACCCTGTCATGTTGGTATTCATTGGATAGCTCTCACTGAGTGCTCTCAAATGAGTACCCATATGCCTTGGTTTCAGTCATTTTTCAGGTTTTTTGCATCATTTTGTATTGGCCACATTAGCCACCAGCAGCATAAGAGTTAACTGTATCAAGGTTTATTTGATCCATACCCCAGTGCACTGCAGGTGAGCTGCTGATGATCTAAGCAGACTTCTAAGCCATCACAAGATACCTGAGCAATATGTAACCACCTCCAATGGATATTTGTAATTTTGACAAACCACCCCATGTTTTCACCCCAAAACAATATTGGATCTCCATCTTAGTCTTGCCAAGCCCAGAGAGATAGGCCAAGAACATGCTGTGCATCATGGATGTGTTTTCGAGTCCTGGAACACAACAACTTGTGGGTGCTGTGCAAAAATAACAGTTTGAGACTGCCATGTCAGCTTTTTGGCAAGAATGAATATATATATATATATATATATATATATATATATATATATATATATATATATATATATATATATATATATATATATATCAATTGGTGGTGATACTGGTATCTATCAATGGAGTTCACGCCTGTTCTAAGTACAATCTGTATTTTTAAATTCATGTGAAACATTTAACAGAATCATTTGGTCATGCTTCCCTAAGAATTCCTTACTTTAACAGAGATTTAAAGAGAGAAATTGTGTGTTTCCAACTACACTTCAGTCATTGAGTATTGGTCGATGGGATATGATAGCTAATCGAATGTGCTCATCGCCTCCTTGCCCGTCTAATTTATCATCACAATAGCAGACTTTATCCACGTCCAAGCCAGCATCTCGATGCATTTGCTCGAAATCCTCCTTTGAAAAACTCTTCCATTTAAAGGTCTGTCCCGGACTGGTATAGCTGGGCTGCCCTGTTACCCCGATCGTGAAGAAGTACCCTCCTGGCTTTAAGTATTTCTCTGACAAGTTGCGTATTGCCCCGACGGCGTTGTCATAGGTATGCAATGCGCCCAGACATTGCGGAGCCACTATGGCGTCAAAGGGCTTGAATGAATGCGGAGCCAGTGGATCATCTAGTAGAAGGTCGCAGTTCACGACATCAACTAGACTCTTACGCGCTTGTTCCTCAAATGTTTGCCATTTGTCTCTATAAAAAAGAAATCAAGTTGTTATTTGAATATTCGAAGCGGTTATAGGATCTTGCCCAGTTAATGAACTAAATACCGGTAAATATTGAATGCGGCTTCGTATGCTATGCATATACATGTATTACTTGTAGATGCTTTGTATCTTACATGCACATTGCGTGTCGAATGGTAAGTAATGCCTTGATAAAAGACGAAAAAAATATTTAAATGAAAGGCTAATAACTTCATTCAGCAAATACCCCATTCCAGTATAGCCAATGTCCTACGCAATGTGATTTTGTAAAAGAATGTGTTCAGTTACTTAGGTAAATATTTCAAACTTCAGTAAAATACTACTTTTTAATCCCTGATCTTGATTCATATCTCATACTTTGGAAGTAAGTACTTTCAAATATAGTATTAGAAATGTTTATCTTTATCATGGCCATAGAATCTGAGATGATGATTCGTGTCGAAAAGAAATAAGCTTCTGAAAATCCAGTCTAATTATCCAGCGTTATCTATAGCTTAATGTGTATGTACACTGTATCAATCTTTGCTAATATTGAAGAAAAACTATCATTAGTTCCATACAATAAACTAGTCTTTCACACTAAATATATCAATCTGTCTGTATGTATGTATATACGCATGTGTGTGTGAGGGGGGGGGGGGGTGTACACACGTATGTTTGTATGTACATGTATATCACTGGTACAGCAGATAGTCAGGGTACATTATTTCTTAATTGAAAGCACAAAATAAGGAGTAGTCAATTTTCTTGAATCGCAATGAAGCATTCTTGTGTGCTTCTAGTACCTCAGTCCCACTCTGTTAGCGTAGTACTTGAAGAATGGGCTCCAATCATAGCATTCAGGATCATTGTTTGCCCATTTTCTTATTTCATCCAGGTTTTGATCAACTAGATCACTCATAACAAAAGAGCGATAAGAAGGAACCATGTATGCCAGTTCATGTACGGACGGTCCGGATCCCACCACGAGGGCGCTCTTTCCTCCAAGTTTTTCTGGAAATAATGAAAATAGCTCGATTGTGATAATTCGTTTTATTACAATTAGACAGTACGCATTATTGGTCTTTTTGTATTCATCTCGTTATTGAAGCCATTATCTACGATGGACCAAGTGTGAATGAGAAAATATATTTAAATATATTTTCACCACTGTATTTTGTTGGGAGAAAATATATTTAAATATATTTTCACCACCGTTTTTTGGGGGGAGAAAATATATTCAAATATATTTTCACCTCCATATTTTGTTGGGAAAAAATATATTTAAATATATTTTCACGACCGTATTTTGGGGGGAGAAAATGTATTTAAATTTATTTTCACCACCGTATTTTGTTGGGTGAAAATATATTTGAATATATTTTCTCTCCCGTTTATTGGGGAGAGAAAATATATTTAAATATATTTTCTCTCCCAAAAATACGGTGGTGAAAATATATTTAAATATATTTTCTCCCAACAAATCCAGTGGTGAAAATATATTTAAATATATTTTCTCCCCGAAAAATACGGCGGTGAAAATATATTTAAATATATTTTCTCCCCCAAAATATGGTGGTGAAAATAAATTTAAATATATTTTCTCCCCCCAAAATACGGTGGTGAAAATATATTTAAATATATTTTCTCCCAACAAAATTCGGTGGTGAAAATATATTTAAATATATTTTCTCCCCCCAAAAAACGGTGGTGAAAATATATTTAAATATATTTTCTCCCAACAAAATACAGTGGTGAAAATATATTTAAATATATTTTCTTATTCACACTTGGTCCATCGTAATTATCACTATCATTTTATATGTATGTGGCATTACACTGCTGTTGGTACTTACTAATATACAACGACGACTACTACTACTACTACTACTACTACTACTACCGCTACTACTACTACTACTACTACTACTACTACTACTACTACTGCTGCTGCTGCTGTTGCTAGTACTCCATACAATAAAAATCAAGTCTACTGTTGTTGCTAGTACTCAATACATTACAAACAATGGTTACTGCTGCTGCTAGTACTAGTACTTAATACATTACAAATGAATGAAGTGCCCCAAAAGTGTACATTTTTTAAAACAGCTGATTGTAATGTTCGTTTACTTCATACCTGCCACAATGTAATCTTGAATAGCTTCGTTTGCCCTGCGATACCTGTAGGCCGAAGCCCTGCGAGGCTTGTCATGGAAAAAATCCGGATCTTGAGCAAGTGTCAAATACAAACTTGCATCAAACTTATCCTTGTAGTCATCTACGCTTCCAAGATAGTCGGTCATTTTGTAGCTTGGCTGAAACAGGAGTAGACAGGTCAAGGAACACTGCTCATATAATCTTAGAGTTAGATGAAGAAAAGAATGGATATGTAGCGAGAGACCAATTACTATATGCGCTATAGTGAAGGGGTGTACACGACAGCGGTTTCTGATCTGGCAACAGTGTAAGGTCACGAGGGAACAAGGACCAATCAGCGCTCTCATGTACATTACAGAGAAAACTGTGCGCCAGCATCGTCTGAGCATGTGCGGAGGTCGATTTTGGACTGTTGGTTGAGGCTAGCCTGTTCAAGTCGACCAGCTGGTTTTTATTTCCACTTATTTTTTATTCATCTACGATATAATGCATTACTGGCATTGTGCATGTATGTTTCGGCGGTGGATTGCACACACGTGACTTAGTATTGGGGGCGGGGTGGGGGTGGGGTGTCCGATGCACTTCCTTTTGAGGAGAGGTTTGAAAACAAACGTGTATACTGACGTTGGTGGCAACTGGGAAACCCGAGGTTAAACACTCACATTCCATATGCAATCGTTGTACAAAAAAGCAACATTTTATGTTTTATTGACTGTAATAATAAACTTTACCTCATACCCATTTAAGTATTTGTATTCGATGCACTTTATAGATTGTGTACTATTAGTATCTTTAAAAAGCAAATCAAGATCTTAGAGTTTTGCGGACTTTGTTTGTCCCAGAAATATAACAAAAGTACTGAAATTGACAACACGATGTCATTTAAATCTCATTTGTATGAAGAAAACTAATCTGTAAGCAACTGTATTGTATGTGTATTGACTGCACACTATATAGTACAAAATCATTATTATCAACTAATTATTGGAATATGATTACTGAAAGTCTGTGCTGGTACCCAGAGCTGAAAGTTGTATTTCACTTGAAGAACTATACACAAAGGTTGGCCATCAATAACGTGTAACCTACGGCTACCCGCAACCTCCCATGTCAAAATGTAACAGAATTACCCCCTCTGTTCTGCTCACATGATATATGTATAGACATTTGCTCTGATAATTTATATGGCAGGAATATGCATAGTGCACACCCCACACTATTTGTCCGTATTCATTTTTTGCCCTATTTATCGGGTCATTACGATGGTGCAGGTATGAACGGCAAAAAAAAGTTAGTTTTATTTCATTTTTTAATGCCGATCACACCTGCACCGTCGTAGGTTATTTAGGCGGCGAGACAGTCAAAACGTATGTTTGAGGCAGAGGACAGCAATATACTGATAGCAGGTTCGTTGAACAACCCTCCAGGCATGTACCGTATCATACGGCGTATGTTTGTGGTCATATCTCTCAAATCACAACCGTGGCCTAAAGATTATTTCTATCTATGATATACAGTGAAACCTCGGGATGTGAACACCCCGAAAGTGTGAACACCCCCTATAGTGAACACTTTTCCCCGGTCCCAATTTTTTCTAATACATTTTAGTTTTACGAAGTGTGAACACCCCCGTATCCGAACAGTGAACACTTTTTTGGGGTAAAAATGGTCCTGAGAACCTCCAATAAGTGAACACCTGGGTACAAGTAGGTCAAGACACCTACTCTGTGTGTGGGTGTCTCAGTTGTATACACTAATTACTTCCATTATAATTGACCTAGCCAGGTTAAGTTTAGCATCAGTGATTGTAATTGAGTTTGTGTCAGTGTGTTTTGCTGCTTGAGATAAAGAGATTATCACTGTTGTGAGCATATAAGTGAAAACTATGCAGTGAATGGAGAAACTTAAAATTAGAAAATGATCAAAAGCTAACCCTACCTCTAGATCCTTTTCATATAAATATGTGAAAGTTAACCCCAAGAGGCTCTCAAGGCAGCTGAGCCCCTTGAGTCATTTTCCTGTGACTACAGCATGGACCTTACTGACCTGGTGGGCATAGCAGGTTGAAACTTATAAGTGGACGTTACCTAGAACAGCATCAACCTAGTGTAAAATCAGTGAATGGCTTTTAAAGAGTGTCACTTAATGAGCAGGAATTAAATCTGCACACTTAACTTCTCTCCAAGAGCAAGATGATTTACAATTGCGTTATTGTGCAGTACCAACAAATCTCTACCTATTTTCATAATCATTTTACCTATGCTTGTACTCTGATTAATGATGAGTGTTTACTAATGAATATATATATATATATATATATATATATATATATATATATATATATATATATATATATATATATATATATATATATATATATATATATATATATATATATATATCCTTTGTGTCATGTCTGTCTACAAGTCCAACTTGCAAAACCTCGGAAGTGTGAACACCCCCTATAGTGAACGTTTTGGCCCGGTCCCAAGGTGTTCACTCTTTCGAGGTTTCACTGTACACGAGTCAGGAAATTACGATGGTGCAAGTGTGAACGGCAGAAAAAAAAATTCTTCACCGTTTTTCCAAAAACAGCAAAAAAAATATCTTAATTTTTTGTCGCCTATTTTCGTGCAGACTGGTTATCTACTTTAGGGGTATATTCAAATTTTGATAACGAGCATATGGACCCCCTTAAATACCAAAGTGCCCCCCCCCCCCCCCACGCACACACACCATGTCCACTCGCATTTTTGGCTCATATAGGACAGCGTGTATATATATATATATATATATATATATATATATATATATATATATATATATATATATATATATATATATATATATATATATATATATACATATATATATATATTTATATATATATATATATATATATATATATATATATATATATATATATATATATTTATATATATACACACACACACGCACACACACACATATATATGTTACAGTAAGAGTGTCAAACCTGGGATTTAGTCAAATCCCTAAAACTTTCAGGGAATCTGTCAAATTCTTGTTTCACTCACAGATTTGGTCCCTAAATGTCTAGAGATTTGACTAAATCCTTGAGAATAGGAGGGTCAGAATGATGAAATTGATAAACGTTGACTGAGATACTTATTATCAACATCATCAAGCAATAATTTTTGGCTGAGCATTGATTATTCAACATTACTTTGTACCTCATTACTTTGATAATCAGGATTCATAAGTAGCGCTCAACTAAGCATAAAACAAAGGTAATTGTCATTCAACAATCCCTCTGAAAGGACTCCAGTAAACAAGTCAAAAATGACCCACCTATTTTTAGGGGTTTAGTCATATCCGTAGACATTTAGGGACCGAATCCTTGACTGATATATATATATATATATATATATATATATATATATATATATATATATATATATATATATATATATATATATATATATATATATATATATATTCATATATGTGTGTGTGTATGTGTGACTGTGTGTCATACTATCTCCCTGTCTGTCCGTATTTCTATCTACACACACACACATTATATTTACCCTCGGTTTGTAGTAGACGGAACAAATAAAGTGTTATTTAGTATTTACCCTCACCATAAGACTACGAATTACAAATATTCACAATGAATAATGAATATTTGCAATTCATAAATGAATTCTGAATATTCGTTATTCATTTATGAATATCTGATATCAATTATGAATATTCAAAAATGTCTTTTTTGTCCACCTTTGCATGCCATATTGGTCACCACATATCATGAAATTCAAATAATGAGTGCTCCCTTGGAAATTGTAAAGGGAGACAGATAACCAGTTTGCACGATAATAGGCGACAAAAAATTAAAAAAAAAATTCTGCTGTTTTTGGAAAACGGTCGAGAATTATTTTTTAAAATTTTTTTCTGCTGTTTTTGGAAAAACGGTGGAGAAATAAAATTTGAATTTTTTTTCTGCCGTTCACACTAACACCATCGTAGGAAATGCACGATGGTGCATACCTGTCACCTAAATAAATCTTAAACGAACATTTATTTTCAGCACTAGATTGAGAAAAATGTTAGAAAAAAAAATAAACGAACATTCATTTTTAGCAAAAAATGTCAAAAAATGTAAATAAATCCAGACGAGCATTTAAATACAGTGTCACATTTGCACCATCATGGTGCATACGTGACATCTAATTAAACATAAACGAGCGTTTATTTTTAGCAATTCATTGATAAAGTTGCTGAAAATAAACCTTCACGAACGTTAATTTGTAGCAAAATTTCAGAAAATTGCTAGAAATAAACCTTCACGAACATTTATTTTTAGCAAAACATTGATAAAATTGCTAAAAATAAACCTTGACGAACGTATATTTGTAGCAAAATTTCAGAAAAGTGCTAGAAATAAACCTTCACGAACATTTATTTTTAGCAAAACATTGATAAAGTTGCTGAAAATAAACCTTCACGAACGTTTATTTGAGCAATATTTCAGAAAAGTGCTCAAAATAAACCTGCATGAACGTTTATTTTTAGCATTGTATAGGTGGAAATGCTGAAAATATAAACTGTCAAAATGTCAATCATTAGAGAGGCGTGTCCATCAAGCGGACACTCCCCTTCCATTAAAAGGAACTGGGACACGGCACGTCTCGGTCTGCTAGGTCTCGGTGAACTAATTCCAAAGCTGACGGGTGAATTTCAGCTGTGGTATGACAAAAATGCTTGGCTACCTCCAAAACTAGTCATCCTTTTACACCTAAAGTTGTTATTATTTTGATCAGAACATTCTCCTCTTTTAAATTAAGCCAAAAAAATTAGGGGTCATATCGTGATTTTTTTTTCTATGGGCCAACATAGGTCAGAGTGACAGATTGGCCCTCTGGTGGTCAAAGTCAGAAACGAGTCAGCATACAAACAAACTCGATCACTTCCAGCTTGGTATTCATACGCCCGAGCAACAAACTTCACTTTATGGGCAGAAAACAAAAGCCCAGTCCCTACCCATTCCAAAAATACCATATTTGTTGAATAAAGTTGTATATATCTCCATTTATAGGCCTCAATCGTCCCTACCCCCAGTTTTAATAGGGACTATGCAATGGTACTACTCGGATGGATACACCATTTAGTTCACCGAGACCACTGAAATCATCCAAAGTTGAGGTTGAAATCTTAGTAAGGTTGATGACATCTTTAGAAGCGGGAAAAGTTGCCACAGTGGTGGACTCAATGTTTAGGGCAAAATAAATGACTCGCCAGGTTTTAAATTTCAAAATCCCACATTTCGTTCTACTAGCCTTTTTACTGCTCTCTTCAACCGGTTACAAAATGATGTTTTTTGGTGTTAATCAAATTGATTTCATACAATTAATCTTATCTGGTCAGAACAAAAAAAATCCGGTCATCCGTAGCCATGTCAGCAACATAATAAGTCATGCCCGGGATATATAGGACTCATACAACTCAGATGTCATCCCTGATATGGTAAGTCATCCCCAGGATGACCTTTTGCTACTTTTTTGTAACACGCAATCTGATTGGTCGTCATGTAAGTCAACCTGGGGATGTAGAATAGTGCATCATTTACCCTGCTGCCGCTAACCTACATATTTCGGGTAGGTCGCTCTGCTCTAGACTATTGCCTATCTGTTCATCTCCTGGTGTAGGTCGGGTAGGGCAAGCCCTGCTCTTTTGCCAAATTTGACGACGATACGACAGGTTAGACAGCCTTTCTTGAACTTACATTTCGATTGAATTCATAGGCCCACCTCGTGTTGTTGCGGTCCATTCACCCGCCAGAATGACAATGGTGTTGTGTCTCAATTCCCCAATACGTGAAATAAGGCCCGCCCTTCTTGGACACGCCCCCATAAATGATTGATGCAATGACATTTTCCGTTTTAAATCACAGCATCTCCACCTTGATTTTGCTCAAAATAAATGTTTGTATATTTATTTTTCTAACATTTTTCTCAATATAGTGCTGCAAATAAAAATGTTCGTTTAGATTTGTTTCGATGCACCATGACGGTGCAAATGTGACACTATTTAAATGCTCGTCTGCATTTATTTACAACATTTTTTGACAGTTTTTGTTCAAAATAAATGTTCGTTTATTTATTTTTCTCAATAAAATGCTACAAATAAACGTTCGTGAAGGCTTAATTTCAGCAATTTTCTAAAATTTTGCTACAAATAAACGTTCGTAACGGTTGATTTTCAGCACTTTTTCTGAAATTTTACTACAAATAAACGTTTGCGAAGGTTGATTTTCAGCAATTTTATGAATGGTTTGCTAAAAATAAACCTTCCTCAATTTATTTTTTTAGCACTTTCATATATTTTTGCTCAAAATAAACCTTTGTTTACTTATTTTTCTTGCATTTTTCTGAAAATAGTGCTAATACCGAGCGAAGCTCGGATAATGGTAATGCGCGAGATACGTCATTGTTGTCAGTAGGACGATGGCCTTAAATTTCCATCGATCAATTTATGGTACGTCCGGGTCCCGCTGTTAAAAAGGAAGTGACGTCAGACGGAGTCGCGTGAAGTGGTTAAACACTGAGCTTTGTTATGCCCATTCCCAGGCCCAGCTCAATGTCCTACAACATATGAACTATGGATATGTTTTAACGACCCAAGGTTGCGGACAAAGAAGAGAAATATACGCGTTTTTTCGTGAAGCCTATACTCTAATTCAACAATGGTAATGTGCGTGTGTTGTGACGTGCAGCGTTCATTTTCCTTAGAAACTGGCGCCAAATAGCGAACGTGATACAAGCGCGCCATAGTTCGCAATACATGCTGCGCGTGGCGGGGGGGGGGGGGGGGGGGGGGGGTAGCCGAGTGACTCCCTGAAGTGACGTGGGCTTCCGAGTCTGCTGCCGGAAACTGAACAGGCAGAGGATTATAAAATCTTAAGTTAAAATACGTGTTCCCGTTCATCCAATGTCATTGTTTTGATAAAAGAAGGGGTGTTTTTATACTGGAAAAAGCCAGCGTTTTTAAAAAATAAGGATGCTTTTTTGGCCAGAAATCAGTGCTTTAGGCCTTAGGGGTATCTTTAAATTTTGATATCTAGCGTTAATGTACCCCCCTAAATAGCAAATTCCCCCCATGCTGGCACTACGGGTAGAAAATTGCAGCTATGTTATTGTTAAGAGCTTCGCTCGTCGTCGAGGCCATGCCTCATCATATTAATAAATATTCGTTAAAATTTATTATTTTAGGTGTCACGTATGCACCGTCGTAGAAATGCATGCTTGGGGGAAATGTTTGTCTGGGAAAGTGTTCAGAATACCACGCTACCTGGCGGAGAAGTTAAACAACATATCTGACCTCGATGTCAACCTCGTCTATGCCACATGTCAAAGTGGGCAAACATCATCATATGCTTATCTGTTGAACTTAAATGATATAGATAGGACATAAGTGGTCCTGAAATTAACCAATATCAACACTAGTTTACTTAAAGTTGGATTTTCATACGTGATTTAAGCGGCCTTCCATGGACATCATGTGACAGACAAAATGGCGACGTAAAAGGTAAACAAATTCGGCTGATCTAGACTGAGACGGGTCACGGGTATCGATATATTGTCATTATATGATTATGCGGATGACATATATTTCAGAAATTCTTATGAAATAGGGAAAGCGGGAATATGGGAGATTATTAGTCTAGTAATGGTAGAAGTCTCCGTTACGTATGTCTACCTCACCCTGTCTGCTGAATGAAAAGAAGGAAGTAAGTCATGTTTGTGTGCCAGTGATCGCAGCCGTTCCAATCATGTGATGTTGCGAGTATATGTCTTACCTATGCTCGCAGTATGGGGTGGGTGGTGGGGAAGGGGATAAACTAGTACAAGAAAGAACCGCATTCTATATAACTATCTTTATTATCGTTTTTTTTTTTTGGGGGGGGGGGTCGAGGGGTTGGTTAATTGGGGCTGGGTATTGAGGACTGGCGGAGAGGTAAATGCATTTGAGAGATTTGAAAAAAACTTTCTCGAAAACGAGAGGTATTTTTTATCAGCCAGCTGCCCTTGTTTTGGCGTAAATGATGACAGCAGTTAGACCAAGGACCAACATACTGTATACAGTTTCGCTTGAAGCCACACTTTGATAGGTGAAATCCTGGCGAGTTTTCCGAACATCTTGTGTTTGACATGAGTTATGCTTTGATAGAAATACTGATTCCCTAAAGTTTTGACCTGTATTAGCGTCAACCGTCTTGAAGGGCGTTTCCTTGCCAAGACATCTTTTTAATAATCTCTGTGATGGCAGACCCAGGGGCTTAGCTGCCTATGCGTCCAGCGTGTCATTTGGACACACAGAACACTGTTTTTTGACAGACCACGAGAGTTGTTGTTATAATGATTTAAAAAACTGTGTGTTTCGA
>OZ012687.1:6028172-6043172 GCA_963942565.1 Maea johnstoni | reverse complement strand
TCATAATGATAATTATTTATTCTATTGTTATTATTGTTATTACTATTGTTACTATTATTATTATTATTATCATCATCATCATTGTCATTATTATTATTTATTATTATTATTATTATTATTATAATTATTATTTTTATACTACTACTACTACTACTACTACTACTACTACTACTACTACTACTGCTACTACTACTACTACTACTACTACTACTACTACTACTACTTCTATTAAATGATACAATTCAGCAATTTGTTCTGGTGATATTTTGCACATGGTTGTCTATAAAAGGCACTTGAATGTATATAGACCATTTATCACTTTTCAGGGCAAGGAAGATTTACCTCCATGACACGGGTATATTATAAGGACGCACATGCATGCATTGTCATGTTTGACCTCACTCAAAGAAACACATTTGCAAATTCACTCAGGTGGAAAAGAGATCTAGACTCTAAGTGTACGCTTCCTGATGGATCTCCAGTTCCTTGTATCCTTCTAGCCAATAAGGTGAGGCATTTCTTTTTCTTTGGGGATGGGGTGGTAACAAATTCTCACCAGTTATAGCTTAAATTGTGGGATGCCAGTTCTTATCTGTGTTTCTAATAGATGAACATATATAAAAACCATCGACGAACCCCAAGATACTGAAAGCTATCTCACTGGGACTTCCCCTGAGGTCGAGTGGTCTAGTGCATCGCAAAACTGGGGGTATCAAACATCAACAGATTACAATAGAAGTCATGTCCTTGTTTGATTCATGAAATGCAATAAATATATATTATGATATTCTTTTGATAGACATGAATCTTTTAGAATATGCCAATATGGTCAAAATGATAAACTGCAATCATGATAATTATGATAGCCTGACTTTTCTGCTTCAAATGTTTGCAAACTCCTAAAAATTGTTTTTTTATTCTGATTTTGCAGTGTGATTTGTCGCATCGAGAAGTTGAACAGAATGAAATAGAGAATTTCTGCAGAGAACATGAATTCATAGGCTGGACGGAAATATCGGTAAAAGATGGCCTTATGATAGTGGAATCGATGAGGTAACTTCACTATCTTTTACGTCCATTTATTTGTTCCTTATTATTGGAGTTATTAACATATCGCACTAGCTGCTTTAATATCATCATCATCACATGTGATTCGGAAGATTGATTTGCTTACCATTTAGATAATGTTAAAATGACTAAGTGCCACACCAAACTTGAATACATTCGACATCACAATTCATACTATAAATTTGATGGAGCATATACTTATTTATTTCCAACCTATTTCACACGAATATTCGAAATCTATGTTATCATTGAATACAATTAATGGCACAGTCATTGGTTGATTGCACAAAATTTGATACATTTTAACACACATAAACATCAACTTTAATGCGTAAGGCATAATTAGATGAATTAGTTGTCGTGTAAAACTTGGGAAATGGTGTAGACAATCTTCACACCTGAATATATAGAAAATACTTTTGTTAACGTGTTGCAGCTATTCTTGGATGATGGTTTTCGATGGGCTTGAAACCCTACTAATCTACAATATGAATTGATAGAATATCCATTATTAATCTAGAAATGAATCATTTTTTGATGATATCATTTTCATTTTTCCTGTAACAATGGAGTGTATGCCCACATTAACCAACCATTGCCAAAGACCAAAGCCTTCTATACAGGGCATTCAAATGATCTATAGTGAACAGAATGTAATGGTAAATACTTCTGCCGTGTTGTAGGTTCCTGTTGGAAGAGATTATGTCAAAGCAGTCGGAATTGGAACAGAGTTATGGCTCAGAAAGCCCAGACCGAAGTGACAATGACGGTTCACCCAGTAACATCAAGATCAACAAACAACCACCCAAAGAGAACAGTGGCAGTAAATGTTCATGTTGACCCCCATGCATGAATAGAGGTCTACTAGAATTTGGAATTTTGTTTTTAGTAACTTTTTTGCCATTTTGCGGCCAAGTTGTGGCTAGCCAGTCCTAACTGTTGGCGGAAACCAGAGTACCCAGCGAAAACTACCGCCTAACCCCACGCCACTGGCAACTTTCTTGCATGCCTCCGGGTGGGATTCGAACCTGGACAGTGGTGAGAGATAGCTAGCAGTCAGTGGCAACGCCTTTAAGACCACAAGGCCATCAGGGCAGGCCATCTACTTGAAATATGTCAATAAATAATCACTTTACAAAATAGTTAAAGGAAGTGTGATTGCTGGATCTCATTAGCATTCCTCTTTGAACTATTTTTGAAAGATTATTTGATCAGAAAGCTTTTCAAATATAATCATTCCCGGGTCTCTACTGGCAGTGAATGTTACTGGTAATGAGAACAGTGTATTTGGGCTTAAAATATAACCTTTTCCTAAGGATTGACTAGATCCTAGATTTTACTACTCACAAGATGGTTCTTGATCATAAGTAGCCTTTGATATGCATATGTCTATGGCACTATTTCATCTTTTGGAATTTTATTCGCTGTCACATTCTATATTATTCGTATTTTTCTGACCTTTCCCAAGCTGGACTGCCACTGAGGGCGTAGGTAGGATTTGGCACAGGGCTGAAGGCTGCCTGAATGGACAGAGGTTCGTAGCGTAGCCTCTGATTAGATGTTGTCCCGCAGCCCTTGGGCCGAGGTCCAATGTTAAACAGTGGAGGAAGTGACGTCAGGAAACAGTATTCAATCACGTGACATGGATGGAGGATTCTTCATTAGAGCAAACATTTGAAGTAATAAAAATGGCATTTAACAGAGAGCAGTCAGTCTATAATGCATTGTGTCATGGCCGTCACCCGCTACCAGGGACAAATATTCAGAGGATCTGTCATGGGCTAGTGGTTAGGACACCTGCCTCCCTGGGCGGGTTGGCTTTCTCACTATGAAAGTGTGGTGTTGTGAAGGGCTATCTATGGTGCCTTTGCAACTACTAAGTATAACCAGTTCCGGGTACATCATGCGATGAATTATAAGTATTAAACTAAGTGTGGTAGGGACAAGATTTCGAGCCATACATCTAACACATTCTTCAAGAAATGTTGCAGGTGTGTGCGCGACAATTCTTGAGGAATACGAGAAATCTATGACTCCAAAGTCTCTCTCTACTACTTACTGATTTATATTGCATGGAAGGTAAATTACAACCATTAAACTGAGAGCAGTAGAGACAGGATAAAGACAGGGAGTTCGAGAATTGTTGCAGCTATGTGAGCAACAATTCTTAAATGATATGAGGAATGCATGACTCCAAATTCGATCTGTACTTGCCGATTCTTCCTGCAAGATGAATTACAAGTTGCGATATGACCTACAGTACAGACATTTAATTCCTGCACCAGTCGACTGGACGTCTACCAGTGCCTGGTTGTACAGACACCCATGGATGACTTGTCACAGAAACATACCAAGCACCTCAATGGCCCATGTAGCTTGAGAATCAAGGTTACGTTCAGTTGTTAGAACATCCATGTATCCATACCCAGGGAACTGAGTGGCAATCGGGCATGCAGTCGAGTATTATACCCGGAATGCCAATGTTTTTAGTGCAGGAATTAAGTGTCAGCATTGTAAGATGTTGAAAGCGACAAAAAATAAAATATTTCCTCCCTCCCAAAATATTTGGTCAGCAATTGAAAAAGCGGCAGAGGCCCCATAATCAATCTTGCTTTGCAAAATGGAAAAATGACAGCCAGCTTATATTTACTATTTTTGATGGTTGTGTTTCTTAAAAAAGAGCATTGTTCAACGATGTCAATGCAATGAAAAGGTGTCGGATAGATAAAATGTTGCAATAGTCGGAATAGTGCACCGTACATGTGTTTAGTGAATACGGGCAATTTTTAGAATTATCACATTGTTAACATTATTTGAAACGCATGTGCAGTCATATATGCAAAGCTTCTTTCAAGACGAACTTCTCCTTGTGAATGTGGATTGCTTTGAACCAGTAATCATGGACCTCAGACGTACTTTTACTGCAGATAGTTGGCATACTTAAGGTAGCTTTAATATGGGGTTAATTGTTTGCCTTGTTTTCCCTCTACGCGTATTCTGCTCTATTTGAATGGTTAGTCAATACAAAGTGTATATTGCTCGAAAGGTGTTTTGCAGAGAATCTTTCTAAGCATCGCATATATACACTCCCAGCAGGGTGTAAAATCGTGCATACATGGTATTCTTAAACGATGCTCCTATCCACAATAACTATTTTGGAGCCGGCAACATCAATTTTTTGGTGTAAAAGATCATTACCTAGGAAGGATATCTTATTTTTAAAATTTTAAAACTATTTCCTTCGAAATTAAAATTAAATAACAGTGCAATTAAGTCAAATTTTGAAATAAAGTGATTATAACCCCTCTCTCTGAAATAATCTCAGCCTTTCAATTACCGATTTTCAAATAAATTCGTTAATATTTGACATCCAAAATGCTTGTTTAATGCGACCAAATGCCCAAAAGTAAGTTATCATTCTTAAGTACCTTTTGATTTTAGTGAGTTATTTCCATACCAAGAAACCAATTTAAATGACCCAAGAATAAATCATTTCGTGCAGCAATAAGACACCAGAAGGATTACTCTTAAACAAGAAGGCAAGAGCAAAACACGAATTAGAATTGAATTAAGGATTTCATACATGTTTCCTGTGATAGCAACATAAGTTGTGCCAATTACGGCAATCGTTTATTGCCACTGCTGATCTATGATATTTCACTGGCAGTTTTTCTGTAAATGTATTTTCTGTACTGTGTATATTAGTACTATATCTACAGTACATATGGAGAGAGTGTATTATGCTTTTATGGTCTGTGAATGCCTTATTATAAATGGCAAATAACTTCTTTTGAGATTTTTCAATGACTTTAATATGTATGCAATTCAAGTAATTTTGCACTTTTGTATGCAGCCGTGACACCGGCGGGAAATGGCTTTGTTATTAACAGTTAAGCATGTGCGCTAAGCACATTTTTACAAGCTTGTAGGTTTGCATTCGACACTATCGTTTATTGCAATGTTTCATTTTTAATCTTAATACAAGATCATGCAAATGCCATTACATTGAATCAAAGGTTTTACTTTTTGGGGGGTAGTTGATACACTTTATAAGTCCGATACTTTTTAGAGTGCTTAAACTTTCATGTTCATTTTGTGGATGAGGATATGTTTTGAATCGAATTTACGAAAATATGCGCTCGTAAACCATTGAATAGGTTGCTACTTAAACTGCCATACCATTGTAAGATCCTCTTTTCGCTAAAAGACATACATCAAAGAGGTTTGACATAAGGGTGCTAGCAAATTACACTAAGATTTCATGATAGTTTTCTTCCCATTTGTAAGAATCGTTTTAGCTTTTGGATGTGATCCACTATGTGATATGCATGAACCTCGGGTTCAACTTATTTATATTTATGTGTTTCCTTCTTGTTAAAGCTGGCTTCATTTGTGAATTTGGATGAATAAACGAACTCTAACATACCATAACCTAAATTACGTTATACTTTTCACGTTCCCTTGCCACACAACATTCTTACATTAATAGTAATAATGATAATAATGAAAATAATAATAATAGTAATAATAATACAGTAATAAAAATGATAATAATAATGTAATTTTATATCACGCCCTTTCCATATAAACATGCTCTAAGGCGCATTACATTCCATTGCCATTGGTTAGCTGTTGGTATCCATATAGTTATTTGATATATCCATCTTTGAACAGATGTGTTTTCAGTTGTTTTTTGAAGATTGCCACACTCTCAGCTGCCCAGATATTATTTGGAAGCTTATTCCATAGTTTTGGGGCACAGGCACTAAACGATCTGTCACCGTAGTGTCCTGGGTGGAACATACTCTTTCAGCATTTCTCAGGTAAGAGGGTGCAGTTCCATGCAAACGCTTGTATTTCAGGATCGGAATCTTGAATTGAATTCTCTTCCTGACGGGTTACCAGTGCAGTTCTTTTAGTGCTGAAGTGACGTGGTCATGTTTCTTTGTGAGAGTGATCACCCTGGCAGCATTATTTCATACTCTCTGGAGCTTGCATGCTAGGTCTTCGGGTATTCCACAGAAAGGTCCATTGCAGTAGTAGAACCTTGAGGTACCCAGAGATATGACAGCACTTTTAGTTGATTCTGCAGTCAGTTATTTTCTGATCCCTCCGTTTTTTCGATGGTGATAGTTTGCAGATTTGACTGCTCTAAAACATGTGCTGCCAAAGTCGTGCTTGGATCAAAGACAGAGGCCTGATTGCCGATAAGTATATTGGGAATCTTAACAATTTCATCATTTAAGGATATGCTAGACACAGCCATGTTTAGGGGTGCCTAGCGCTAGAACTTCTATTTTGTCTGCATTCAGATTTAGCTTGTTCTGTGACATCCATGTATATATGTCAGTGAGGCAGTCTTGCAACTCCAATGTCAACTACATGTTGAGTGATGGGTTTTATTGACAATTAGAGCTGTGTGTCATCTGCATAATAGTATATGTGAAGCTCTAAAGCATTTTTCCTGATGAGTTTCCCAGGTGTTAGACGCCCAAATATTACCTGAATGTTATATGAATGTTCAATTTTGGTCAGAATATTCTGGACCAATTATGAACATTTCAGCAACGTTTAGGTCCTAACATTGCTGAAATGTTCTCATTTGATGTCCTATAAATGTTTTATTTTGATTTGAATGTCATATATATATATATATATATATATATATATATATATATATATATATATATATATATATATATATATATATATATATATATATATATATATATATATACATATATATATATATATATATATATATATATATATATATATATATATATATATACTAGTATATATATATATATATATATATATATATATATATATATATATATATATATATATATATATATATATATATATATATATACATATATATATATATATATATATATATATATATATATATATATATATATATATATATATATATATTATCGAAGACCAACATTTTTAGGATTTAACTTTGATAAAATGAATGTTTCAAGTGTTAACTCAATGCATCCAATTGATAGCACTAATCTTGAAATGAACTATAGCCAGTATATTTATTCTTTATGAGTTGAAGCTCTTGTTATTAGGCTGTAGCCCCCTCTCGTGTCCAGAAAGTAAACTATACGAGTTGCTTCCCCAACCAACGTTTACAAAGGTTAGCCAAGACGTTGGACTTGAACCTTGATCCACTTTGATTGGAAAATTACCTTTAAATAAACTAATCGCTAACATCTACACAGTTGCATTGACGGTTCGCATGAGAAGATGATACGTCTGCTGATACTATCTATCTTGGTCTGTGCATCACTGGCTGAGCTTACGCCAGGTAATATATATATATATATATATATATATATATATATATATATATATATATATATATATATATATATATATATATATATATATATATATATATATTTATATATATATATATATATATATATATATATATATATATATATATATATATATATATATATATATATATATATATATATATATATATATATATATATATATATTTATATGATTATTAATATGGTTTGCATTTTTTAAAATCAACTTTTACGTAAATACTACATGTTATATTTAGTTACCTGTGCTTTCCATAGGCATAAGATATACCGATTGAAAAATCGTATGGACAACCTATGTTTGTGTTCATGAGAAACAGCATTGTGCGGTGTCCTTGGAGCGTGGGCAGTCCATATATCAGTGTCAAAATTCAAAAGGTCATGATATTTTTGCATTGAACTATTTTACTATGGATGAATACCCAGTGTCCTAATATTACTATTACCTTACTCGGCATAAAAAGGTATAGGTATAGAAAACCTCCAATGCCACCTTGGAGGAAGGCAGAATTCGTCCCATTTGTGAGCGTAGCGGCGGGTAGACAAAATGTATCATACCATACACGTATCTTAAACATTTTTATCAGTTTTTTTTCACAAAGATATTTTCTCCAGCCAACCATCGAGTAAAGTGTCGCCTTATGCAATGTGTTTTTAGAGGAAAAATATTTATTTGTATGTTATTTCACCCAGCCACTGGCATATCAAACTCGACTAAAAAGGCATTCATTTGCTAGTGTATATGCTCTCTAGTTGAATGCATTTACAATTGGCCAAAATGGGTATCAAACGATATTAGACAGTTTTTAATTGGTTGAAATGTTATTGTGGTGGTCTTCAACAATGTTTGTGACGTGTCTTTTGTTACAGAGTCTGCTAGCAGTTAAATTGCATTCAGAGGATAGAGTTATATTGAATGGAAAATATGAACTATCAATATCACTGATTCTTCAGTTTCAGGACAACACTAGAAAAACGATGCGAAACCAATTAACTTTAATAATTTGTTAATGTGGGTTAATCAACCATGATGCTCTGGACATCTTAAAGCTTTCACAATAGTCCCAAAATGGCCCTACCATCCAGGTACATGTAATATCTGTTTAATAAAGGCGTACTTTGGGGGTAATTTCAAATGGTGGAAATGAAAAAATAAAAATAAACAACAACTATTAATTTATAAATATATACTTAACTAGAAAGTACCCGCCCTGCAGACAGTAACCATGAATTGTTTCAAAGTGGCAAAAAAGATCAGAGAACCTTAATATCCGATTGCGACATCACTCATGGTTAATTCTAGTTCTATCTTCTCAACTCTTATTTTTCGTATGGCAATCATTTTAATGGAAAAAAATATCAGAGCACACATATATCTCTGTAACCACACACTTAGGGCTACCTAGCCTATGTATCAATAGTTCAGAAAGATTGGCTAACAGATATGAAATTGATAAATAAGACATTAAACCGGCTGCACCGTATGTCATGTGCACTCGTCCTATTTATTCCTCACGGAATTGGTCATTCAGTAAAATTTACATTTTTGTTCGTAATTTCTTAATGCTAGGAGTATTCTCGAGGGTAGGGTAGTGAAGGTATTACATTCTACACAAACTGCGATCTTGCAGTTGGTATAGCATGCCTGCGCTGCCGCTCAGGAACACGTTGAGACCAGAATTTGGAATTTTCATTTTTGTCATTTTCTCTGCCAAATTGCGTCTAGGGCGTGTTAAGGCAGTTGTAACAGGTGGAGGTTCTCCTTATTTTTCGTTTGGCAATTCTTTTAATGAAAAAAAAATCCGAGCATACATTATCCTTGCGATCACAGACTTAGGGCTACCTAACCTATGTATCAATAGTTTAGAAAGCTCGAGGTTAGGGTAGTGAAGGTATTGCACTGTACACGGACTGCGATCCTT
The DNA here is from genome assembly GCA_963942565.1 of Maea johnstoni. Taxonomy (NCBI): domain Eukaryota; kingdom Metazoa; phylum Annelida; class Polychaeta; order Spionida; family Magelonidae; genus Maea; species Maea johnstoni. The sequence goes on along the minus strand of OZ012687.1, from coordinate 6,033,826 downwards.
GTCAGTTTTTCGGCCAAGTGGCGTATATAGGTAGTTGTAGCTGGTGGAAGAAACCGGAGAAATCCACCGCTTAATCCCACGTCACTGGTATCATTCTCTCGTGCCCCAGCCGGGGTTCAAACACAGGCAGTGGGGAGAGACAGCTAGCAGTCAGTGGCAACGCCTTAGAGCATACGGCCATCGTGGGGAGCGGTCAGGGTTTGTAGAGGGTGCCAGAGTGAACCACCGACATACCCTCACTAACCATTAGCATTCTCCTCACGCTCACGACCTGAATAAAATCGGGAGGGAGTAGAGGGAAGCGCATCAGTCTCTGACTGTGTCTGCCTCACTTTAGCCAATAATGCTATTTGTAAGTGGATTGGAGTACAGTAATGTGCTTAGAGTAGTTGACCAAATTTTAACCTAAGCAAGTTATTTGATTGAATAAAACTGTTCAACTATAACTTTATCAAAATCGTAAATAGTTTAGAATATTTCTATTGAAAGAAATATTCTTTTTTTTGTCACATTGTGGAATTAAGTGATTGGGTCACATTTTCTAAAATTATTTACTTTGCGTATACTATTTTTATCTATCTATTACTTTGTTGATAACTGTTCTAATGTAATACTTTTGTTGGGAAATGTTAAGAGCTGGCTCTTCATCTCATTTCGTGGCCAAAACTAAAATGACTGGAGAAGAGTCAGCAGGGAACCACTGACTTCTCATAAAAATGTGTTTTAATATACATGTAGAGGGCAATAATATGTGACAGCTTCTAGACTAAACAAAGAGTTCTGGTGCACGAACCCATTTCACTCAGTCGCATATTGCACTGAATATTACCATATTGAATATGATCATTATTGAGCTGTTCCTAGGTAAATTGAGTGGATATTTCCTCATCTCTTTCTAATGCAGGACACTTACTTTCAACGAAATAATATTGGCCTTGCGCAATACGGTAGTCCTTAGGACTGAACACTTAAATATGTTTGCATCCCGGGTTTGCACATAGAGGAATGTCAGTTTGAAAGACTACAAAAAAGGTTTATAGCGATTAGTTGATTAGTTTAGTTTCTTTAGTCTTTCGGATATGCATAGGTATCCTCAAGACTTTCTGACTCTGATAAGATCTGCCTGTAGTTGAGTTGAATGCAGACGTATGGAAGGGTGTCTAATACCGAGAGTAGAATTACCTTTCTACTATATCGAGTCTATGGCTGATAGGTTTCGAGATTCGAATCACGCTAGAAACATGTATGCAAGTTACTAGTGACTTAGAATGTGCTTTATTTCTGCTACTATGTGTAATTTGCTATTCACGAAATAGTGTTAAGTTGCAAATAACTAATAAAAAAATAGCCTAAGTATCATTTGCCCTAAGAGAAGTGTGCATTTAAGTGATTTTAATTGTTATGCACTAAATCATACTTTGCAATTTATAATCTGAAGCATTCACTATCTTTAAGCTGTCAATACTAAGTAATATTTATACCATATACACTTGATCACCGGAGATAACTAGACTTGGCAAAGTGTGCGTATATGGACCTTTATGCACTCCATATAATCAAAATACAACCCAAACAGCAATTGCATTGTCCTTGAACTTTGCTATTAGTATTAATCTTTTGAAAAGTTCCTTGTGATCTGACACACGTTGATTAGACACTCGTAAAGCCATCTGACCCCATAACAGCTATCGATTTATAGCTGACCACGTCTGCCTTAAAAAATCAATTCATTATCTTAATGCATATTTCATGATAACATGGTATCACATGGTACACCAATATGTATGTATGTATGTATGTATGTATGTTTATATATATATATATATATATATATATATATATATATATATATATATATATATATATATATATATATATATATATATATATATATATATATTTATATATATAGTCAAACCTCTATTAAGCGACCGCCCAAGGGAAATGTCAAAAGTGGTCTTTTAAGGAGGTGGATCTGAGGAGGATCTGAGCGAGGTGATGAAAAGACAAAGAATTTCCAACAATGACCTCGAAATATTGAGGTTGTTATGTTTAGCTGCGTTTGTTGAAATTTCTTCATTAATATTTTAAGAATAAAACAATTCAGAAAAATTAAAGTTGAACAAAATCATTAAGTGAGGACCCTCAGAAATGATATACTTTCAATTTTTTACCGATTATTTCATTATTTTATTGCGCCCTTTCCAATATACAAGGCGTCTAGGCATTCAAGTGGCCGTTGAATGAAGGACCATTTACTCTTAGGGATAAAATGTTATGGTCGTTGGTCGCGTCAAGCAAGTGGTCGCTTCATCAAGGTAAAATATACAGGGAATTGCATTGGGGGGATTTGAAACGGTCGTTCAAGGCAAGTGGTCGTTTAAGAGAAGTGGTCGTTGAGGCAAGTTTGATATATATATATATGTGTGTGTGTGTGTGTGTGTGTGTGTGTGTGTGTGTTTGCGATGTCTGCTTTGAAAGAATGCATCAGATATTAAAGGGCAAATGCACCATCATGATGATTTAGGTTCAAAATGTGCCTATACGTGTCACCTTTCAAATAAGACCACCCGCAAGTCTGTCCTCCTCAGCACTCCTCAGATATGGCTTATGAAAGCTAGTAAAAAACTGGCCTGAGTCTGGACATAGAGGCTGACATTACAGGGCAGGGCACAAATTTAAGCCCAATTTTGATTGGTCGAGAGATATCAGTGGCAGGAAGTGACTGCCAGCCCTGCTTCTGATTGGTTGAGAGATATCAGTGGCTGAAAGTGACTGCCACTGATATCATTTTTAGATGGTTATCAGCACAGAACCAAGAAAATGGTGTTATCGTTTATCAATAACTTACAATACACTTAAATACATCGAGTTATATATATATATATATATATATATATATATATATATATATATATATATATATATATATGTATATATATATATATATGTATGTATGTATGTATGTATATATATATATGTATGTATGTATGTATGTGTATATATATATATATATATATATATATATATATATATATATATATATATATATATATATATATATATATATATATATATATATATATATATATATATTAATAATAATAAGTAGATATATTACTTTAATAAGGCCTCTGCAGCCTATTAAAATAAACTGTAATTGCATTGTGATGTATTTTCAGAACAACACTATATCTATGACCTAACAGAAACAATCAACACCTTGACGCAGCATCCAGATTTCAACAAAACATGGGAAACACACAAGAAACGATTCGGAGTAGAGGTGAATATAAATCAAATGCCACATTCTGGTATTGCCTTATTTGGCATCCCCATAAAGTATGATAAGCGTCACTTTTTTGACCATATTTAGGCAAATTATTGAATGGTCATGACTAGCTAGTTGTATAACTGGTGGAGGAAACCAGAGTACCCAGTGAAAATCACGGCCTGGCCTTAAGTCACTGCCAAATTTCTCACATGCACCAGCCGAGACTAATTTTTGACTAGACAGTTGTAAGTGTTGGTGGAAACAAGAGTAACCGGCGAAAACCACCGCCTTTCCCCCATTCACTGGCAACTTGCTCACATGATTTAGATCACTCGTCAATCAGAGCAGACCACTCTCTGTTGATAGTTTATTATAATTTATCGTCATGTTTGACATCAAACTAGGCCGACTATTCATTGATCAACCTATTTGCATATAGAGTACGCTCTTGTTTTGACAGCTTTTAAACAACCTGATTTATATTTGGGAAATGTTTGAGCGCACGTAGACCACCATGCATTGCAGCGCTCTAGAAGTGATCGCCTTATCTCCTGTGTTTACAGAGGGGGATACACAGCAAGCAATTGACATTCTATGAATTAGACAACTTGGCCATAGAGGCAGCCCTAATTGATGATAAAAAGATACAGAAATTCATATATTTCACACAGGTACCCTGGCGTATATACTCTGCTCTATACCATTAAATTCGACTACTTTTATTGCAGAGGCAATTTCATGAAGATAAATTACATGAACATATCTCAATGCCATTTCTATATTGTACCATGTAAAGATTCATTGGTTGCATATCGTTTTGTGTTGTTTATATACTATACATATTAGCTGGTGTTTTTCAGCATACCCCAACTCCAGTTCGGATTAAGCATTGCGCTGTGAGACCAAAGGGGAAATCCCCCACCTCAGGTGAGTGGCTATGCCATTGTATAATAGCTACAGCGAGGGCAGCACCTTGTGACATTCTGAGCGATATAATAGTTCATTCCCGGTGTTTCGTTTTGATGCTCTTTTGGCCCTGTTGATGGACTGAATGTGTACTTCCTTTTGGATCATTTCTTGAACCTCCATTAAAACGTTTTGATGCACTTATGGCCCGGTTGATAGGCCGAGGATTCGTTTTAGACTCTTTTAGTTCACAAAGGAATATTTTGATAGGCTTTTGACAAGGTTGATATACTGGTGAAAAGATCTGAATCCTTTTTGATTCCCAATCATACGTTTTGATATGTAATATGAGAACAAAGATGTTGACCATTGAACACCTGATGATGAGTTATAGGCGCCTGGAAACATTTATTTGCACCCTATGACATAAACCAAGTTCATATATTTTCTTAATGTCATGTATTGTTTTGTTTTATTTTGTTTAAAATATTTGATAATACATGAAACGGAAAGAAAATAAAGTCCCTTGATAATTTCAGTTCACAAATTGAGGCCAGAGGATGTGGACGTTATTGGTGCATGGGGAGATTCCCTAACGGTAGGCATATACATGTACATCACACACACACACACACACACACACACACACACACACACGTAGGCACACACATGTACCGGTAGGCATATACATGTACATTACATGTACATCACACACACACACACACACACACACACATATATATATATATATATATATATATATATATATATATATATATATATATATATATATATATATATATATATATATATATATATATATATATATACACACATATACCATATATACCAAACATATTTACTTACTCCTTCATTAGTACAGAAATGTTAGTGAAATAATTCAAATGACACTGATAATCAAACAAATGAAACATAGCCAGTTCTATTTATCTCTCCCTTTTCACGGAAATATGCGCATGCTAGCACATGTGTTCTGGATAGAGAAACACTCTAAAATGGTATCACATAGACATAGTACGGTACTTTCACACTAAGCAGCCAATAACCATATGATTCCCATTTATTAATACTGTCCTTGTGTTTTATTTGTGTGCTTCATTTTCAACACCAATCAAATTTGTCCTTTATAATTATCTTGAATGGTTATTGAATGCCTGGAAGTTAACAACTATAAGTGATGAGTATTGAAAAGTTTACTGAGAATTAAAAAGAATATCCATTTAATGATATCATTTGTTTGTATACTGTTGATAATGAACAAGCCACGTTGGTATACACATGTTATGTACACATATCTTTTAACACTGTTTTGCCATCGTGGACCACGGTTGTATGTTACAGGCTGGGAATGGCATTGCAACCGACAACATATTCGAGGTCATACTACAGATGAGGGGAATGTCTTGGAGGTATGCTCTGCTTTTCCTTTTTGCGTCCCCTGTCATTAACGCAA
>OZ012687.1:6000672-6023172 GCA_963942565.1 Maea johnstoni | reverse complement strand
CACAACGGATCCGAGTTACTTTTCGCTTGACTGTTTCCATCCCTCTCGCAAAGCACACGAACAGCTTGCTCAAGGATTGTTCATGAACATGGTATGTCCTCCATTTTATTCTGATATAGAAATGCAGCCATTCAAGATGACGTTTCAATACCCCAAACTATTCTCTAGACGCACGGTAGTATTTTTCTTCATTAAAAGCAAGCTTCCATATCAAAATTCACTGTTTGCAGATAGCCTTATGCATTTATATACCGTCCCCTAAATATGCTTGTCATCATGTATGATTATATGTACTGATGGAAATAAAAATGTCATTAAAAAGCCATAAACATGCTATAAGAACATATCTTTTAAGCACTTTTAAATACGCAGGTCAGTCAAATTGTGAAAGTTGATAACAAGGTAAATGTCAGCTTCTGCTATTTTAGTAGTTATATCACTAATGCTTTTTGAAGAGATTCAACTTTTTACGATTCCATTACGTATGTTTACACATAGGGATTAAGAATACATGTCACAGTAATGGATACTATAGTCTCTCTTGTACATCAGTTGCAGCCAATAGGCCAGAAAAATAACGGAAAGGAGCAAATACCACCTAGCGTCCTTTTACCATGCCCTACAGCCGTAAGTTACACGTTACCGTAACACACACACACACATATATATATGTATATATATATATATGTATATATATATATATATATATGTATATATATATATATATATATATATATATATATATATATATATATATGTATGTATGTATGTATGTATGTATGTATGTATGTATGTATGTATGTATATATATATATATATATATATATATATATATATATATATATATATATATATATATATATATATATATATATATATATATATATATATATATATATATATATATATATATGGATGGATGGATAGATAGATAGATAGATAGATAGTTTATTTCAAAATCAACTTGATGGTTCTTTTTAACACGCCTCTGTTAATTTTGACATTTGTCACGTGAGTTAATCTCTGTCAAGCATGCAGTTTATTATCAGGCAAGAACTCCTAATATCATTATTATGCCCGGCATCTAATAGTGCAAAAAGAATTTTCACCATGACGTAGTGCTAAAGTTAATGTAGAGGGCTTCTCTTTGTCCTTTCTCTTCATCACTTTATAAAGCCAAAATAGTTAAGACCTAATCAGCATTATGCTAGTCCCTACATCTGAAACGATTCACTATTTTTATCACACTTTAAAGTGGGGCGGAATAACAATGAGTATTTTTCAGATATTAGCGGAGATGCTTCATTTCCCTTAATCATAGGTACCCATAACACTATGTACTATATTTCATAATTCTTTTTAAGGACTATGCTTCGACAACATTGTCACATCTATCACTATTTAAGCAATATTGGTCATCCACTTCGTTTCGGACAGAAATGAATTACTAAGGAAACTTGTAATCTGTGCACATACACCGCCCTGAAATTATTAGATACTTCGTGCCATTGACCATTGCTACAAAGCTAATGGTCATGCTTTCAACTTTGAACTGATCATTTTGGCGATGAACCAGAAGTAGTAAAATATACTTAAAACTAAAGCGAAAACAAAACGCAAAATTGGTTAGTCATGTCTTACTCGATGCCATGTTCTATTAATTATAAACAATAATACCTATTATTGATTTTCCATGAATTTATCTTTTAGTGTTGCTAGTTTGTTTTTGTGTGTTTTTTCGTTACAGGAGCGTCCTTATATATTCACTAGAAAAAACAGCAATCCTGCGTTAAGCACGGGAAAAAATCGTGGTCTCAGGATTAAAAACTACCTAAATATCAAACCAAATTGGGAGCATTACGAAAAGTATTTGGAAGATAAACCTGGTCCCGTTACGGCCGACGAGTCTGGGGCAGGTGGTGTACCGCCAAATGACCGCTCCCTTGGCAAAGGCCCCGTGGACGTCAAATCGAACAGCCCCGTAACTCATGGTGCCGTGGTTGCCATGCTCAGTCTGATGGTGCTGGCGGTCGTCATGGGTGGTGTTGCTGTTGGTGTATCGAAAACTCGCAAACGGAAATCTGACCAGGAAAATGCCTCCAATGAATCCCAGGGCTTCGATAATCCAAACTATGAAACCAGATATTAGAGAAAATACTTTATTGCTCCTTTGAATCCATTAGGTGGTTACATGGAAAATATTATCTGACTTATTTTGTAAAATGACAATGGCTTAAGGTATAAATTTGGAACCATTGACGAAGAATATAGAAAATGCGGGTACTGATTCATTCTTCTGATAAACTATGCTTTTCTTAGAAGGATTTCACCTAAATGGTCAGGCCCTTTTTGTCGATGCAGTCATGACTGGATTAAGATGTCTAAGGCTTCTTGATGGGTTGAAATAAGTCAGGTATTAATTTCTGGAATATTTACCTTATTACTTAACCACTTCTGTATGTTCACACTAAGCGGAATATATAAAATCCGATTTATAATCTAACTATATCCATCAACGCAAACAATTTATGAATAGATGTACTTCAAGTATATGTATATTTCACGCGTCTGGATTTCGCTTACAGGGCATGCCCACTCCTCGGATTCCTAAATACAAACATGCGAAATTTTGTTGCTTTACAGTTATGCTATATGTTGCATTAAACACATGCAAAGGCTACACATTCGAAATTTATAATATTGTAAAGTCTTGTCTTAACACATTTACAAACCACATCAGCTTTTCCTGGTTAGGCTACTGGTATATCTTCTCATTAACACATTCAAAAACTTCACAAACAAACTCAAAAACGGCTGCTTTACGATATGACTATATCTTGACATTTACTTACCACAGTTCATCAGGTTACTTTACAGAATTGCAGTATTATCATATCATGTCATTGATACATTCATAAACCACAAACAAACTTTATAGTAGTTTTATACCTTTTGAGAAATACAATCACGAAATTCAGACAAAAGCTATCTTCTTCTTCACAGGGTTATAATGTCCTTTTCTTTAACACAATTATCTTTCATCCCAAAGACGCCTGACTGTATTATAGATTGATTGATTGTCACCAACTGCAATAAAATATTCTTGATATATTGTGATTGTTTTCTCATCCTCTGATAAGGTGGAATGTATTAGTTGTCCTTGCTTCTTTAAAGTCAAACATTAAGCGAGTATGAGATAAATGTACCAGCCGTGGTTGCTCTAAGTTGTGTATTGCAGATTCGTTACATGCTTTTTTTTATGAAAATAGCCCTGATGGAATTCTCAATACACCATTGTAAGACCTTATGCATATGTAAAATGGTAACTACTACTACCACCACCACCACCACCACCAATACTACTACTACTACTACTACTACTACTACTACTACTACTACTACTACTACTATTACCACCAATACTACTACTACAAATGTATCAAAACTACTATGTTGGTCAATTAAAGTAACCGACCACCAAAAAAGTATTCTGCCTTCTTTGTTGATCTTTATAATGTTTCCATATTATATTATTTCGTGTAATTTGGTTGCTCAATCTAGTCAGACGGAATTTAAAATCAGGAAAAGCGCTCTAGTGTATGTATTTGTAAATATAATATCTTATAACACATGATTTGTTATATTCTATATACTAAAAGTACTGAAAATGGAATGTTATTATTGGAGAGCAGTTTTTCCGTACATACATATGAACTACGACTTCTACCACCTACCGCTACTACTACTACTCCTACTACTACTACTACCACCAATACTACTACTACTACTACTACTACTACTACTACTACTATTACCACCAATACTACTACTACAAATGTATCAAAACTACTATGTTGGTCAATTAAAGTAACCGACCACCAAAAAAGTATTCTGCCTTCTTTGTTGATCTTTATAATGTTTCCATATTATATTATTTCGTGTAATTTGGTTGCTCAATCTAGTCAGACGGAATTTAAAATCAGGAAAAGCGCTCTAGTGTATGTATTTGTAAATATAATATCTTATAAAACATGATTTGTTATATTCTATATACTAAAAGTACTGAAAATGGAATGTTATTATTGGAGAGCAGTTTTTCCGTACATACATATGAACTACGACTTCTACCACCTACCGCTACTACTACTACTTCTTCTACTACTACTACCACCAATACTACTACTACTACTGCTGCTGCTGCTGCTGCTGCTGCTGCTGCTGCTATCCCGGTCTGGGCATGTGAGAAAGTTGCCAGTGACTTGGGGCTAGGCGGTGGTTTATGCGGGGTACTCCAGTTTCCTCCATTATTTACAACTAACTGGCTAGTCACGAATTAGCCACAATTGGCATAAATGTGACGAAAAACAAAATTCAAATTCAAATACTACTACTACTACTACTACTACATTTGTTTTCTTCATCATTCTATGACGGGAATGTCCATGCATTGATTCTTCACCAAATTCAATTAAACATTTCCTTACCTCAGATTCCAACAAACACGCCTACTTAATACACACGCCCACATGAAACGTCTTTCATCGCAGACATCTCTCCCATAGGGAAACGGTCATGCATAATACCGGTAATGCATAGCTGGGAAAGAAAAAATGTTTAATGTGAGTAGTTGCTGGTCTGTGTGGGTGCAATGCACCCTATCTGCTTTTTTCATCAATACTTGAAACCTCTGAAAGATGATTTATTTCTAAGGAAGTATCTAAGCTGATTGTGTGTGTGTGTGTGTGTGTGTAGGTTTTGCTTATCGCGATAGAGAAATGAATACTAGTATACATATATATATATATATATATATATATATATATATATATATATATATATATATATATATATATATATAAATATAAATATATATATATAAATATAAATATATATATATATATATATAAATATATATATATATATATATATATATATATATATATATATATATATATATATATATATATATATATATATATAGCTGATCAGTATGATCGTGGGCCTCCTGCAATCTCCTTTTCTATTATTTTATTTGATGGTCAATACCTTTTACAATGGGCCCCTTATGAAAGAAATCAAACATGTTAAGGAGTTGAGAAAGAAAGTAGGTCTGTAGATACAGGAATGAGTGCTCCAAAGGTGTTTGTTTGGATGACAAACACGATCTGTTTCTCCTAAAGAAGTGGAAAAACAGTCTGCCAAACTTGAACTAGACAGACTATAATGTTTGAGTCTACTGAACTCGTGAAAACTAGCAATAATGCTAAGGTGTCCGCAGTAAGAGATGAAAATAAGAAAGTCATGTATAACATCCAGGAGATTCTGGAGCTCTTTGAAATCTTGATATGGAAAAGGATTGAATTTTGGTGGAATGAAAGTGAGGTCCTCTCTAGAAATCAAGGTGCATGCAAAAAAGCAGTATCTTCACTCCATTCTGAACTCCTTTTACAGGAGACTATAGCATATAATCTGGAACATAGTAAAAAGATTTTTGTCACATTCCTAGACGTTAGTAAAGCATTTGACAGTGTCTGGACGGAAGGTTTATTTTATCAACTAAGAAACCTAGGCGTTGTGGGTAAATTATGGAGGATATTATATTTTTCTTACCTAGACTTCCAATGTAAAGTTCGTATACAAGATAAACTATCAGGGTGTTATAGCATGCGATGCGGCCCAGTGGGCACTGTAACATTCATGGAACATTTCAGGAATGTTTGGGCGAACATTCAAAAATGATCCCCTCATAGTTGAGAATGAAAATTGTATGAATGTTCAGGTGAGAATGTTCATAGAATGTTCAGAGCTGAATGCTTAATGAATCAGTTGGATTCTGAATTTTGTTAGAACAATGGAAGTTGGCAGTGCAGTGGAAGCACTTGGTTTCAATTCAGTTTTATGAAATAGGAAATATCTCAATTAAATGTTTATATAAGGTCAAATCTGAACATTCCAGGAATGTTCAGACCTGAAGGATGCAGGAATGTTCATTTTTGGTGCATGACATTCCAATCAAAATTGAACATTCATATGACATCAAATAAGAACATTTCAGGAATGTTAGGACCTGAACATTGCTGAAATGTTCATAATTGGTCCAGAATATTCTGACCAATATTGAACATTCATGTAACATTCAGGTAATATTTGTGCCCACTGGGGGAATACATCAGGGAGTTTTTTTTATCACTTTTAAATTATGCAGTTTTTATTAATTCTCTTTTGGATGAACTTCTGAACTCAGGTCTATGTTGCGCTGTGCAGTCAATTAAATCTACACCCCTAGTGTACGCAGACGACATTGCCTCAGCGTGTACCTCTAAAAACAAATCCGAGATGGTATTAAAATTAGTTAATGATCACAGCAATAGGTGGCGCTACAGGTTTAATGCGAAAAATAACGCCATTCTTGTGTACGGAGAGACTCACAGGGAAAGTATCTTAAATTGCCAAACGAGAGTGTAAAAAGTAGGTGTTGGCTTTATTAAAGAAAGGAATTCTTACGACCACGTTGGCTTTAAAGCCTGTATTGGGGGGAATAGTTTGGAAAGAACAGAAGATAAAATTAGTAAAGGTCGCAGAGCACTATGCGCTGCCTCTAGTATAGGCATTAAGAAAGGAGGTATTAATATGAGAGCATTGAATCTAATTTTTTGGTCAATGATCATTCCCATGGTAACATATGCCTCCGAATTATGGATAATGAAACAGGCTGACATTGACAAACTTGATGAATTTCAACGATTTGCGGGGCAAACAGTACAGCGGTTCGGTAAATACTCACCCAATGAGACGAGTTTTGCTGGTTTAGGGTGGATTTGCCAGGAAAATTTCGTTTACGCAAAAAAATTAGTCTCTTTAAGGACATTAGTAATTATGCAAGATGAAAGTGTATACAAACAGGTGTTACTGTTACGTACTAGACAATTCTGTAATAATATAGAGGTCATTGTGGCAAATCAACATGAAAGCCCAGTATTTGACATGCTGAGAGTTGCACTAATGTATGGAATCTTTGAAGAAGTTATCAATATGGTCATAAAGAAACACTACTTTAGTAAGAACGATTGGAAGAAACTTGTCTGGCCACGGCCATGGATCATAGAGGATGAAGACTGGTCTTTTAGAACAGAATTTTTCTCATCCGATAGGTACGCCGAGATATATGATCTGGTGGGCACTGTCAGACAATTACCCAATTCAATCAGAGAGTGCGAAGTTATGGCCAAAGTCGTGTGTGGGGCAAGTAAGTTGAAATGCCACGATCCACCACTAAAAAGAGCAACATTTAATCTCCGAAAGTGTACCCTATGTGATGAGTTTGCGAGAGAAGATATTGAACACCTAGTCATAGGTTGTACTTGGCACAAGAAAATACAAGAAGAAATTTTTCGTGAACTGGAGAACATAAATCAATTATATTAGATACGGCTGATGTATGTATTGACACTATTATGGGTAAATCAGTTGACGGTATTCAACCCTCCGACATGAATAGCTTCAGGGCAGTACAAATGTAGCTTGTAAATGGGTGTCCAGAATATACTTTTCTACCCTAAAAAATCGTGAAGGAGTGGGGTTATCCAAACAATGAAAGAAAACATACTACACCTATATTCTATCCCTAAACCTACGGATTTGTATTTGCGAATGTGTGTCTGTATAGAACACCCTATTGTTCTAAGTAATCCTTTATTAATCTATATCAAGTACTCTTGAAGCATATTAACCTCAGTATAGTGTTCGATGAGTCTTAATTTGCCATTTAAAATGATTTTCAAGGGTAAGGTTTTGCATGAAGTCTATACCTGATCGGTACTATACCTACAGCAAAAAAACCTTTGTATTAACCCTTCTTTCTGCAAGTTTCGTTTTCGGTTACTTTTACGTTGTCATCAGTGTTCTTTGTTCGTCTGAATTAAACATTTCTAATTTCTTTAGTGTAGTTCTGCTTAAAAGCTGTACTTATCCCGTACTGTAAATTTTGCATAACTCCTCATTATATGTGCCCCTTCCGTTTCAAGTTCGATTTTTTTTACTCTTATGCTGATATTATATCATTTCGTTTTGTTTGTATTTGTATGAATTTTGTAAATCGATATTTACAGTCAATAAAGCATACATACATACGCTACTACTTTTATTTTGTTTAACGGTCCGAGAAGGAAAATCCATGTATGAATAATATACAAGAATTAAATTTAACGTGCTTGTCTTCACCGAATTATAACAACAGCTTACCGTATAACGGGTAATGTTAACGTGTTCTTAATGTTCCCAAATTTACCTAATGGGTTTGAGACGGGAAAAATAAAAAACGTTATCTTAAATCATTTTTGTTGGTTTGGTATCGCAGACGATGTGTCAGTCTGAACTCAGATACTACTAGTAGTGTGTGAATTTGTCACGTTATATGCATACTAGTTTTTTTGTCAATAAATGGATATTTAAACTGTATGAACATGAATTTACTTATATATAAATAATTATGAAAACGATATAGAACAATAGAAGAAGTACTCAGATCGAGTAGTAAAGCCATACGTTTAAAGTACTCGCTAGTGTACCATATGCCCCCATAAAAAGACGTCCCGGCCCATGCATAACACTGTAAAGCGGTCCGAGGAGGATATATCTATATATGGATTATGTGCGAGAATTCAATTCAACGCTTTCATACCTGAGCTGAGGAAATGCAACAACATATAACACACGCCCGCATAAATAGCCCTTTCATAAGATGATCATGCATCGTACCTGTGGACTAAACAATAACATTACTGTTTCCGGGACGGTCTGTTTGGGGTCTGCAGCAGCCTCACCTACTCTTATTGTTTTAATAATCTATACATGAGACATCAGTTTAACAATACAATACAATGTTATTTAAACTCCGCCTATGAGACAAGGGTTTGTTTGTAACAGTATTAGTATTAAACGTACTAACATACTTAAGATGCCCTTGTTATACGATTTTTGGCAAACGGGAAAACGATAGTAATAACAAGTTTGTGTATATAGTATTGAATGGTTGTGTTTTTGTATCTGCAATTTATGATTTTGATGATAGGACAGTCTAATAACAAACAACAGTTCAAAGTGCGCACTATAGCACTAATAGTCCTATTTGTATATATCTTAACCATATCGAGTAACATGTCCAATAAATGGCGGAAGGATCCCACGCAGAAGACGCCGCTCCGTATAGGAACGCTATCGATTGCGACGGGGAACTGTAGTGGTTTGGTCGCATCAGTCCCCTATTTAAGGGAACTGATGCGATCGAATGATGTTATATGCTTGAGTGAACACTGGCTCCACTCGAACTGTTTAAGACGCTTGGAAGATATCTCGAATGACTTCAATGTTATAGCCAGAACCAGTGTTCACTCTGATGCAAGTACATATGGTACCTCCCGAGGTCAGGGGGGGGGGGGGGGGGGGGTCGCAATCCTGTGGAGGAAGTCTTT
The DNA here is from genome assembly GCA_963942565.1 of Maea johnstoni. Taxonomy (NCBI): domain Eukaryota; kingdom Metazoa; phylum Annelida; class Polychaeta; order Spionida; family Magelonidae; genus Maea; species Maea johnstoni. The sequence goes on along the minus strand of OZ012687.1, from coordinate 6,013,702 downwards.
GGGAGGGATCTCTCCAATGACTCAAGTTAAGCATGACCGTATCTGCGGGATACGGGCACAAACCAAAGCAGGGTTCGTTTTGAATATATTTTCCGTGTATTTACCTTCACCTGGAAGTAGCGAGGACTTTGTTGTTACCCTCGATGAGGTCGCAGAAATTATAAATACTGGAGAGTTAGGTACCTGCACGTTATTGTGCGGAGATTTTAATGCCGATGTGGGGTTTCTAGGAGGGAAAAGGTTGAGTAGAATACCCACAAAGGTAGGAAGAGTTCTATCGAACTTCCTAGACGAATTCGATTTAGTTGCCGTGAATATGATGCCCTTGACCCAAGGCCCACTCAACACGTTTAATGGTGGGGTTGGGAGCTCCACCATCGACTACATTATGATACCGAAATGTCTGAAAGATATGATCCTTTCATGTAAGGTAGCCAACGATGAGATCCTGAATACTTCGGACCATTTCGTTGTGAGATGCACATTTGATATCGAGTGTGCGTGCTATGAGCGTCCCAAAGTCAATCTGCCATCTAGGATTAGATAGGACAAGCTACGGCGTGAAGTTATATCAGAAATCTACACGGGTAATATTGAGGAGGTCGCTCTGAATATTATTAACCGCAGTGGAGTCGAAAACTTTAATAACCTACAAGTCGACGGAACTATTGACGAATTAGTCAACTCAATGGTGTCGTCAGGTAATAAGTTGCCAAAATCGAAGTTTAAACCTAATATAAGACCTTACTGGAATGACAACCTGCGAGTTTTGAAAAAGATCAAAGTAATTAACTTTAGAAAGTGGGTAGCCAAGGGGCGCCCAAAGAACGACGACAACCCTGAGTGGATTAACCATAAACACTCAAAGAAAGCATTCAGAAAAGAGTTGAAGTACGTACAGAGGGAGTTTGAGCGAAAAGAGCTCAACTCAATCTTAGCTTCGGCGGAGTGCGATAAAAACAAATTTTGGAGACTCATCAAAAAATCAAGAAAGTCACCTAAATCTAGTTCCATCGCCGTCAAAAAACAAGGATGGTTTGGTCGTCCATGACCTGGACAGTGTTGTCCAGGTGTGGAAAGAGCATTTCACCTACCTTAGTACTGAAAAACATGACGTAAGGTTCGACAAGCTTAAAAACTAAACAAAGGAAAAGCAGCTGGTTACGATCAAGTCACAGCTGAACACCTACAGAACACTGGTATACATTTTGTGGAGTTGTTAGCAGGGTTATTCAACCGTATTGTACAGTTGGAGTATGTGCCTAGTAACTTTAGGATGGGTACCCAAATACCCCTCTATAAAGGGAAAAGCACATGCTCCCTGGATCCGAACAATTACAGGGGAATAACCCTGCTAACAAGCCTTAACAAGGTGTTCGAAATTATCCTTTGGCATAGATTGAAAGACTGGTGGGAGGGTGAGCGTGTAATATCCAATCTGCAAGGCACTTGCAAATCTGGTATGTCACGCGTTCACTCAGCCCTGACCCTACAAGAGACCATTGCCGTCGGTCTGGATGCTGGAAAGAAGGTCTTCTTCGCATACTTTGATGTGGCGAAGGCTTTTGACAGTATCTGGATCGACGGTTTGTTTTACCAACTACACCAAATGGGAGTTAAAGGAAGAATCTGGAGACTGCTATACCAAACCTATCAAAATCTTTGGTGTAAAGCGAGAATAGGAGGCTCATATTCCGACTGGTATAGAATGGAATGCGGTATACATCAGGGGGGATATTTATCTCTCGTGAAGTATACCGCATTTATTGACCCTCTCATAAGGGAATTAGAAAATTCAGGCTTGGGTTGTTCCGTCGTCGACATACCCTCAAATCCAGTAGGGTATGCCGATGACATGGCTACATGTAGTATATCCAAACAGCGCCTAGACTGTGCCCTTGACCTAGTGAGTAATTTCTCGTTACTCGTGTAACGCGAAAAAGAGCGCCATCATGGTTTACGGAGAAAATAAATCTGAATATAAAAAAGGGAGCAAATTCAGAGAATTCTCAATATGTAAAAAGAAAGTGAAAGAAACTACCACATATGATCATGTACGCATTAAAAATTGCCTTTTTCACGACTACAAACCTAGGACAGAAGAAAGAATTAGCAAGGGTAGACAGGCTTTCAATGCTATTACGAGTGTCGGCATTAAAAAGAAGGGCATTAGTATGAACGTCTGCTCTTCACTTTTCTGGTCGATCATAGCACCAATTGTGACATATGGAAGTGAAGTCTGGGTAGCTAGAGGTGATGAAATTGAACAGAACTTCTGAAAAAGTTCCAGAGAATGATAGGGCGGCGATGTCAGAGATTTCATCCAAAATCTCCGAACTATAGTGCTTACCTCCCAATTGGTTGGTTGAGTTTGGATAGGTTTATTCAAGGGAAAAAATTGATGTTTTTATGTACTATCCTTGTCTTAGAAGATGACGCAATTTGTAGGAGAATACTCAAAGTGCGCTCTCTGGAATTTTCTCAGAATATCCCAAAAGCTAGAATAAACGAAAATGACAGCCAAATTTTTGACATACTAAATACATGTATTGACACAGAAATGTACGATATTTGTATGAATATGATACACAGAGACCATTTTTATTCGAAAGATCAGTGGAAAAAGCTTGTCTGGGACGCCGTGTGGAATAAAGAAGATGAAGATTGTAATTTTTTATTCTCACAAGGCAGAGAGACACCACTTATCTTGAAGATAATAGAAAGGCCCTTTTATCTTATTTGGTGGATAATCTCAGACAGATTCCCCAAATATATGAAAATGTGCGAAAAAATGGCTTCTATTGTAACAGTTTCTAGCTTACTTAAAGCTAACGATGTGAGATTAAAAAACAAATCCTTTTGGTCAAAAGTTTGTGTGAAATGTGATCTCAGTACCACTGAAGACTTGAAGAATGTTGTACTGCAATGCCCGCACTTTGAGAATACAAGAGGAGAGATGTTTAATGAGATTAGTCATCTAAACTGTGATATGATTAATAATGCTCTAGGAAACGCTCAAGAAATCCTAAATTTCCTATTAGGCAAGCAGCCCGAAAATGTTTCCACAGAACAAATGATGAGGTTGTGCCTTATTTCGGGGAAATATATTACAAGAATATATGACGAGGTGATTACCCGCTGAAGCCAATGTAAGGTTCGTTTCATAGCATGTGTGTCCACCTTAAAGCCTCTTGAATACATGCCTTGTCTTTATAATCAGTATCCACCTTAAGGTAGAAGCTTAGCGGGGTTCAGTTTTCGCTGAAGCAGTAGGTGAAGTTTTGTTTTATAGTGTGTTAACTTTAATGCCATATGGATATTTTTCTACTTAGTATCAGTATCCTTTGTCTTTATTTGATTAATAGGCTTCTAGCCTTTAGCACACACTTGAATACATTGTAACATACAAGTATTGTTTACTTTTTGGTTTGTGTTTATTTTCGTTCGCATATTTACGTTTCATGTTTTGCGCATAATCTTCAGCTCTTTGCATAAATGCTATATAGTATGAACTTTTAAGTACTTCTGAGCCTGCGCTTTGGTTTTTTGATTTATATATGTATCTATTCTGTTTTGATGATGCAATACGAAAAGTTTTGTAACGTATGATTTTGTACCTTTGTGTATGGTCAATAAATATACAATACAATACAAAGTCCAACACTCCTCATTTTGGGGCAATAGCTTTCTTCGTTTACAGCTTTAGAATAGGTCTGAAACATCACTAACCCAAAGTTTCATTTCTAGGACGACTTTAAGTGAGGAATCTTTGCTATACCTGGTACTTCGAGATATTTCATTAAGAATTTCAATTTTATGGCCTGCCAAAAGCCTTAGCGGTAAGGAATCTGAAACTTTCTTCTTAACGTCACTAGTCAATGCTATCATCCCCAAGATAGCTCTGAGGCTGCAGTAACCAGCACTTATGCAAGTGACATGAGAGTATGTCATTTGAGTGAAAAGTTGTAAATGTTAAATGGAAATAGAATATCGGTCGACAAAGGACTGACGGCGATAATTTCTCTACCTGATAACTCCCAAGAATCTGGAGATGCTCCTTGTTATATGATTATGCCGCTGTGATGTGTTTTTGGAACGACTAGGTCTCCATAGTATTGATCATCTTAACCCGAGTCACTCGTAATTTCCTCATGTGCCTCTGAAGCAGCACTCTGATCTTAGACCTGCCGCGCAGCAAATAATCAACATCTTTCAGTGTGCAATACAGACAACACCCGTACAGTACGCAAACGTACAATGCCTATATTAATAAGGAAATGGCGTACCATTTCAAAGGTACTTGGAACTGTCGCTTTGAATCTACCATTAACCTATTGATCAAAGTGTCGTCAAATGACCCAACTTTTATGTTTATGTGGTTTCCATCTGACTAAATATTTTAGACATCTATATTTTTGAAACAATAACCAGAATCAAAACAAAGTAATATTTTCCAAAGAGGCAGAATACACATGCCTTATGCGAGATACGCATTCAAAAGCGTCGCACATCCACACAGACATTTGAAGGGTAAACATATAAAGGCACGATAGGGTTATTTTTTAGACTATATAGGCTACAATTGATTCAGGAAACAATACGAGTCGAGCTATCCCTCCAGGTGTAGAGACTGGATAAGGTATGTGTGTGTGTGTGTGTAAGAGAGAGAGAGAGAGAGAGAGAGAGAGAGAGAGAGAGAGAGAGAGAGAGAGAGAGAGGAACATTTGTCGTTGGTTGAGGATCAATTGTTGCCATGCTCTTGGATTCCTGATGTATTAGTCATATTCTAGATCACAGCATATATATGTATATGCACGACTCCTTCATGCATAAAACTTTTCGTACTGGAGTTATTGTAAAAAGAAGTTTTCTTAGGATCAATAAGTATGCACTTATCGATTCACCACTGCCTACTGGTATAAAGTAAATATGCCTACACTTCATGCTGTGCTTGCGTGACTCACACGCACACATGCATGTATACGTACATATAACTTCAAATACAAATATTCCAGGATCGTCCATTGAGAATTTCTGATTAGCATTTCTTTGCGAAATTATTCCTAAAAATGCTCAGAAACTAGATTATATCAATGATAATTAACTTTTTATTACCTATTTATCACCAATTAAAGCTCCCAGCATGTATATCCCCGAATATGAATACTAAACCAAACATTACATGAACCAATTAAATCTAGAAGTCCACCAAAATAGCCTGGATATGATTGAGATACAGGGGCATTGATTTTTGAAACACTTAAAGACCCGGTCACACAGAGGATACTACTACCTGCGATAATTTTCTGGTGGCAAATCACATGTCATCGCATGTGCGGTAACTAAATGTTGCACAACGGTCGGTTGCACTGGAACAAGGTTCGCCGCAGGTTATTTTTAACATGTTTCAAACGTGTACATCCTCATGTCCGGATACATTGATATATATACATATTACGTATCATGCATTCGTGCATTGCTGTGCAACACTGTATTTATTGACATTCTAGAAAATAATTAAACCTAAAAGAAAGTTAATCCATTAATTCTCAAGAGATCATCCAGCAATTGGATGATGATTTTGACGATAACTGTTGAATTGAGAATGATTTTACAACATATTTGAAGGGGAGTTGTTGGTAATATTCTAATCAACATTTCTCCTTCGAATTGTTTGCTACTTGTGCTAAAACCTGAAAGATTTTATCCAAATTGTCAGGCTGATTGTGGCCGCTGTGAGCATTAATGGGTTAAAACATGTTCGCAGTTGGCTGCAGCCAAAATGGTTTTGATGAGGTACATGTAGCAAGACAACTGTGAGACTATTAAACAGGCTATTGCTATACACAGCAGTATACGACCCGTGCATGCACAAACGTCTTAAGCCATTGCACAGCAGTCACAGAGTGCTGTGCATCTGGTGCGCAAATGTTGCGCGACGAAGGGATTCTGCGACTAGATATTCATATCAATGTTGCTTGTGGAACAAAAATACTCTATCTGAACGAAACTTTTGGATCCTGCCTGGGATATGTGAGAAAGGTGCCAGTAACTTTGCGTTAGCTGGTGGTTTTCGCCGGCACTTTGGTTTACTCCCCCACTTATAACTCAATAGTAAGGTTTATGTCAAATATTCCAGAAGTTACAATAAGCGAAATATTCTAAATCCAAATAATATTGTATTATACCGTAATTGACGTCAGCTCGAATCATATAACACATGTAATGAACCATTGAATGATTTTATGATAAGTATAAGGAAAGGGGGGTGGGGGGGGGGGGGGGGGGGGGAGCTTAGCAACTTAACACTCTTCGATCAGATAAATGGGTATGGCTACGCATTGTTAAAGTAGAGCCCATGCACGGCGAATGCACCACTGACTTAGCACTTTGTGGCGAGATAGTTTTGTCAAAATTGAGCGATTTCGCTTTAAACGGTTGCTTTCTTCCGATGAACATCAGTGCTAGTGGGTTAATTGAGTAGTTTCAGCACTGGCGTGTGTGCTTATTGCCTGATACAGCCCGCTGTTGAAAATGTTGATGAATTCTATGCACCTTGAATAGTGTTGCGCATGGTGCCATTACCTTTGGCCACAGCAAAACGTTCATCCTTCATACCTGATAACACTATATATATATATATATATATATATATATATATATATATATATATATATATATATATATATATATATATATATATATATATATATATACTGAATATACATATATATATATATATATATATATATATATATATATATATATATATATATATATATATATAATATATATATATATATATATAAATATATATATATATATATATATATATATAGTATATATATATATATATATATATATATATATATATATATATATATATATATATATACATATATATTATTTATATATATATATATATATATATATATATATATATATATATATAATATATATATATATATATACATATATATATATATATACATATATATATATATATATATACATATATATATATATATACATATATATATATATATATATATATATGTATATATATATATATATATATATATATATATATATATATATATATATATATATATATATATATATATATATATATATATATATATATTTATATATATATGGATATATATCAGTCATTGTACAAAATAATATTATTATATTGATATTTTCACTTTTCACTTTGACTTCTACAATTGGATATTAAGGCTTCAACAACTAGATTGCAAGCCATATAGACTTCTGGTGCTATGTCATTTATTTTTAACATGTTACAAAAATATGTTATATTTACAAAATTTTGGGGAGAGCTTTAACCTCCGTTACCTTGAATGTTAGATCACTTAAATGGTCTAAATGTTTCATTTTTAAACAAAAAAGGAGAGTGTATGATTGTTATGAATGGACTAGTTATATAATGAAAAGAATCATATGTATAACTTGTATAACTATGTATTCGGTGCTTCATTGAGAAAAGGAATGAAAGGGTTCAGAAATAATCAGTTATTCAATCAAATTACATAATTGATTAGTCTGTTAGATTATGTGAATAATCAATACTGAATACATTTTCTGATATATGTACATGTATCAGTATTTATTGCAGTTGGGCATGGATTTCTAGCTCACTCTATATGATAAATTGCTTGATTGCATTATAAGTATATACAGAATAAGTTACCAATCTGATCTCACTGTTTTGAGGTAATTTTTAACCTCCGTTACCTTGCTGAACCACAAACTTCGAGTTTGAATAAAAAGTAAAAAAGAGCAGACGTGTGTGATTTTATTTTTGTTTATTACTTGAATATACCTACGCCTACCAAATATTACTTGTAAAAAGGAATTAACTGATATCATTTTTTCAATATTTCTTTATCTAGAATCTGGCCACTTTCTGTAGAATGACTGATATATATATATATATATATATATATATATATATATATATATATATATATATATATATATATATATATATATATATATATTATATATATATATATATATATATATATATATATATATATATATATATACATATATATATATATATATATATATATATATATATATATATATATATATATATATATATATATATATATATATATATATATATATATATATATATATATATGTATACTGTATACTGTATACAGAGCAAAGTAACAACATACTGCTTTCAGACATGATGGATATTTCGTTGCGCTTATTTGTTGTTCTATTGATTGTCACTGTAGTATTTGTTTGCATTTGTCACGCCTGATGACACATGCCGACACGGATACATTGCATCACAATACATCAGGTATCCGTTAATCCTTAAGTTATGAGAAAAATGGGGCCTCAGTCTTAAAACATTTAAACGCAGCATTAGTCATGCATGAATAAGTGAGCGAACGAATATATATTGACTGTTGTGACAACTACAAACATCATTACAGCAGATCAAGTATACAGTAAAACAAATCCAAATGTATGCAAATATCATACGCATTCTATTACACGTGATTTTACAATAAGTGTTAGTAGCAACTAAACAAAGTGGTGGTTGTTTTTCTCTTTTAAATATCTCTTCTAATTGGTATTGGAAACACATATGCTGTTTTAGTGGAAGTGGTATCTCACCAGGATATATAATGGATAAAAAAACTGACATTCATTTAGTATGAAGAGGGAAATTGTTGTCTAATCTCTTCTTTCTGAAGATTTTCCGTACGCTTTCATATTACCATAAACCCCAATCTTTTGATCGGGCCATATTAAGATTATCGAGATTCATGAGCAAGAAGCTTTTAGATGAAAAACGCCCTAATAATATTGACATGGACCCTTCGTAGAATTGTTAATCACTTTCGCAGTTTGTTACTTACTCCTGAGAGCGTACTAGTATGACTTCAATAATTGAACAATGATTGAACAATGATTGAACAATGATTGGCAGTGATGTGTGGATACGAGATACTATATTGATGTATCACCATGTGGCACTCTTACAGGACAACGCTACTGGAAGATATTAACCTACATCTTTCTCCGATATAGGCTCATTGATATTGTAGTCCTTGAGCTGACGGTCGAAACCCCCTTCCCCCGGGGAATTTCGCAGACCTATAGCGTTATGTGTTCAGATCAGCTTATCTGCACTTATATTGCTGGTGAGTTTGCCCTAGGGGTCAATTGAAGGTCAGTACCTCTCGCATTTTAGGGGTGGGGGTGACATTTATCTAAGTGGGGTGGCATGGACACTCTCAATACTAAGGGATATTCTAAATTTGCTATGCTGGTCAACTGATCAACTGATACAATTGCCAATTACCAGTTTGTTTGCAATTTTTTGGTGCAGTTTTTAGTGGTCAAATGAGTGCAACATTGTAAATTACACAATTGTATATCTAATTTCATATTTGCTACAGTGGTAAAGTGGAAGAGTATTTTTTAGATGTTAAATGTTCATTTAACACTTTTGGTACCAGAAGTAATATAAATATGATAAAGACTGATCGGGCTGAAAAATGGATTACCCAGTTGTCTGGGACAACCAAATTTATCTTTAAATATATATATATATATATATATATATATATATATATATATATATATATATATATATATATATATATATATATATATATATATATATATATATATATATATATATATATGCATGCATGCAAGCATGCATGCATACATACATACATACATACATACATACATACAGCTGGCCATATACCAATTCTTTTGCTACAGTTTACCCCATTCAGAGGGTAATCAAGGAGGCCGAAGAGGGTAATGTATTGCACGTCCATTTCCTTAGTGCATGTTAATTGATATTCCCCGGATGAACAGGTAGAGCAGAGCAGGATGCTGAGTATGCGTGGATGGCATTGTGCGGATAATTGGCAGCTGATCACAATCAAGCACTGTTGTGGAGACCAATTGATCCATTAGGATGCCGCTATACTTATAAAACACAATACAAGTTCATAGTTGACCAGAAGCTACTGGTTGCGTCAGGCCCTAGAGCTTGAACATTTTTCTCTGTTGAAGAATGTCGTCCTTCGGCATCTGACAACTTCTAGAGGAACAGCATGAAGCAAGTGGAGTTGGGAAAGGCGTTGCTCTGCGTCGTCGCCGCTGTCATCTTAAATACAAGATTCATAAGTGCTGGTGGTGAGTTAATTTTGCTCTTACCTTCTTACAGGTCCATACTTAGAGTGTCCCGCAGGTTGACAAAGATGTGTGAATGTACAGTATGCACACACACACACACATATAAATATATATATATATATATATATATATATATATATATATATATATATATATATATATATATATATATATATATATATATATATATATATATGTGTGTGTGTGTATTTACATATATGTGGGCTCGATCAAGCTGTTACGGAATCACACTTTTGCTGTTCAAGCTTAGGTATCTTTTTAAGGGAAAAAGTTAGGAGATCATGCTTTATGTGGTTGTGTAGGGCTTTGAAAGTTCTTTTAAATGAACCAAGTTCCAACTTCCCCAGAAAATGATTTTTGGGTAAAAAAGTGAAAAAACATGCATGTTACGGAATCACTCAAAATAAGCATTTGTTTTCTACCACTTTAATCAAATACCACTTTCATGCTGTTCTTGCCACTTTTTCCAAAATTTTCTTTATCATGTGGTAGGTAAATTTGTTTGGCACAGATTCCAACACAAAGTTATGAGTTGAATGAGTTAAAGTGAACTTTATTCAAGAAACTTTGACAGATGGTCTTGTTACGGAATCACATTTACCATTTGTTACGGAATCACATTTTCTGTAACAATCAATATCTTTCATTAAAAGAGTGCTCTATGGTCAAATTTTCTGCCTTAATAAAAAATTAAGTTAGTGTACTGATATAAAGACATACATTTTTACTGAAGGGAGCACTTAATTATGAATTACATGGCAGCAGAGAGTGGGTTTTATACGTCTCTGATGGTAGGTAACAGGTGACAATGTCTAATGTTAGAGGACCACTTCCCCACAAGGCAATTGTTAGACAATTAAAATATATAAGCTGTAATTGATTTAACATTGAAGCTTCTTATAAACAGATCATTAATCTGAAAAGGTTTTGAATAACAATATGTTACCTTCTGCATTCTCGGAGGTAGATTTCACTCACTACCAGGTCAGTTTTATATCACTTCCTGTACACATCAAGGTTGTTGGTATACCCCGTCCACTGTCCCCTCTCATTAACACCCCTTATTGTTAAGTCTGTGGAAGGAGGATATGATTTCAGGGGGAAATTGCATCTATCCCGATTAACTGAATGGGTGGCTTCAGGATTAGGGATGTAGAGGTGAATGGAGACATTTGCATTTGCAGATAGGATGGAGGTGTCAGTCCAGGTACACATCTGTACACTTACCAATTGATATCAAACTAGCTGAGTTATGAATGAATTATGAACATTTAAAGTTAATGCCAAATTTGCTTAACACTTATGTAAAACAACTATGTAATGATTCTTTTTAAACGTGCATTTGTGATCTTATAAACTGTTGGATATTTTTTCTGGAGTAGATCATACATGTTTATTGGGCGAATGGAGAATCCCTGGAAATTTGTTTTTAAAATCATTTAGACTGCTGATCTATGACTGACTTCGTATAAAACAGTATCATTTGAGTCTTCCATATGACTATATTATATCTTTGAGTGATGTAAGAGAAATGAGAAATGTTCGTGTAGTGAATCCTTTCCCTTCTACACTTGTAACAAAAGCTTCCTGTCCTCAACAGTGTGTAAGTTCCATCTGAAACACTGAATAAATTCCTCTAAAATTCAATGTGGGTGGTCAAGGTTTAAAATATATGCATAAATAGACTTTGGGATCTGGGCTACATTGACCATAATGCTAAACTTTAGTTTTCTTCTTTACTTGTTCAAAGGAGAATCTCTGTTTCTGTGAAGGTATCTAAAATCTCTGTCGAAGAGCTTTCCTATTCACCACAGATATAAATTCTCTAAAATCTACTATTTTACAAAAGTCTTGAACAAATAGGGTTCAAGAATGATATTATTATAGGATAAGACAGCCAAATAAGGGAGCAAGTTTTCCTGAATTTGAGGAAAATATTGAATTCAATATTTTAAAATTCTGTACGCAACAGTTTGAATAGGTTGATATGGCCCATTATAACCATGAACATGCATGTACTTCTTGAAATAAATACCTTATAAAAAGTCACTGAATTTAAATTAGAGTGAAAACAATTCATTTATATATTTGAAAATGTCTTTTTAAAGGGTTACTCACAAAATTATTTGGGTGTCCTGATGGGTGATTTTTGAGGGAGTGGGTGTCCAAATGAGGCTGAGATGCCCTATTGGCCAGCTTAATTATACTCTACTTTAAAACTGTGTGAATGTTTTAAAAAGGGTAGTTTAGTGCTATGACACGTTTTGAATATTTGTACCCTTCTCAAAATTATATGTGAGTTACTTGTATATAAAGAACTTCATCTGATTTCCATGTTCATCTTAGTCTTTGTCCTAAGCGTTTTGATGCCATATTGAAACTACTACTCGATAATGGACATATACTTTTTTTTCAAAATACTGTGCACAATGTCTCATTCTAAATATGGAAACTATCAGTTAATACTAAACTTAAAGTTAAGATAACAAACTAGTCCATTTAAAGAATGTTCAAGACATCTTTAGGCTTGAACCAGTCAATATATCAAATATGTGATTCCGTAACGTTACAGAATCACCAACTTTAACCCCCACAAAAACACTGTTTGAAAATTTATTTTTCAAAAGTGTTCCCCTTATAGTTAAATTAGTGTTAAAATGCTTTTTTCAATGAAGTTTCATGGTAATGACTCAATCTGAACATTTTCAAAATTTAAAAAAATGCTATATTTCTGTTACGGAATCACATGTTACGGAATCACAGATCACCCTATTTTGAAATTCATTAAAAACACCCAAAA
>OZ012687.1:5988172-5995672 GCA_963942565.1 Maea johnstoni | reverse complement strand
ACGATTAGTTACAAGGCTACTGAATAATTAACTCATTGATCAATTGCGTTTACGGTTGGTAGGGGATGTGGCATCCGCCGTTGGTTGCATTATTAAAGCATAGAAAACAATGCATAATACTTACAGCCCATGCATTGAGGGATATCACCCATTGATATGAACACTCTTAAAACACTCCCTAAATTGCGCCTGTGTAAGGATTTTCCACCAGACAATTCTAGTCCAACTTTGTAAAGACAAACATATACAAAACCCTTCAGTTTATGTATCCTGAACAGAGTTAGAGTATGGTATTACCGAAAGGGTGATGAATTGTATGCACCAGTTGATATGCACCAGGATTTGAATAATATAAGCATGGCTGTGAATTACCATAACAGGTCGCAAATGAAGTGCAAGATGCTAACAATAGCACATACTTAAACAGTAGGCAACATGCTTTGATCAATTATGTACAACAAGGCCCGATGGCGCAATAGCTTCAATATATGCTAGTATTAATCAACATGAGGGTCCTCTTCAATAGTATGTGTGGTAATATCTAATACGGCGTGTTGTACAATGTACACCATATTAGTAACTCTTTCACTATCCGGAACTAAATACATGATACTGGTAGTGGAATTTACCTGGCTGCGCCGGGCAGGTGCTGGGGTTCTATCAAGCTGGGTTGGCCGTCGCCTCGCAGCCCTCCAATGTAAGGAGCCTACTGCCAGCTCCAGTTATTCTGGCTGGCAACTTCGCCAGCGTTTGACAAGGGCTCCCAGGTTTTTTCCACCCACCCTCCCCATTAAATGGTAGTTAAAAGTTCTGTAATTAGTTTAGCTTGGGTTGGGGGTATTTCAGTCAATATACTGTTTAAACTCTGATTTTATTGTGTATGCTTATTTTATTCATAATGTGTAAAACAACTTGCTAAGTTTTATGTTTTTTAACAATATTTATATCCACTTGTTGCTGTCCGTTGTTTTTTTAGGGCTAATGTACCTGGAATTTAGTGGAAGTATACCTGGTTTTGTTTAAATCACACTTTCTGTCAGTATTATAAGCAAGAACATGATGGTGCTGCAATTATATACTCCCCCACAGCCTAAGCTTCATCAAGTACTTTGACTGATGTGATTCTAATTCATCACAATTTTCTGGTCAAAGTTGGTATAATTTTATTAGAAAGCTAAATTCCATGCGAATGTGATAATGCCATTTTCGAATAACTTACACAATATCTCACAATAACATAGCTTCCTCTAGAGCTCCATTCGCCGAAACATATTAGATTTAAATGTGTGAACATTTTTATTTTGTAAGTTTTTATTACTTTTTTTATTAACTATAGCATGTTCGGATGTGGACTTGGTATGCATATAGCGTGTTGTCATTGCATTACTGTTCATAACACACTTGGACGTATTGATTCGGCATTGGTAATGTCCTCGTACGCGTTTATTCACCTTCAGTGGTATGAAATCAAGTTCAGGGCATTGGAAAATGTTTTCCTAGACCATCACCAATTACTTTCAATTCGTTAGAGTGACTTTGGTCCTTAGACTATTGGTATCCTATAAAGATGTTCATTAGGGGGTGGTCGGGGGGGGGGGGGGGTGCTCTTCCTAATTCTTGGTCTTCAGATTGTTTACTTTGGTACTAGGGTGATGATATTCAAAAGTACATTATCTGTATCGTGTTGTCCAAGATCAACATTTTGTCATAGTCTTTAAAGCGTATCATTTAGGACGAACCTAGTATTAAGCCATTGTTGAAATATTTATCCGTTGTTATAGCCCCATATCGATATATTTATTTTCGTCATCCATGGCGAGTGAAATATGTACGCAATAAGATATTATTTATAAGAGCCTATACAGGTTCTCACTAGGTTACTGGTTCACATTGTGCCAGCACGGTTAGTAATGTTTTATCAATATCTGATCTTCCATCTGGAAATACTTAGAATGTATTGATTGGTAGATGGCCACACACGTACGTATTGCACAAGTTTAACCCTTTACAACATGTTTTGTATGAACATAAAACAGCCTATTAAAAACCCATGAATTGAACCACAAAGCTACGCACGCATATCACTTTATAGCACCAGCATGATACTGTAATTGTTTACACTGTGCCTGAGGTTAACAATTCCTATGTATACCATAATATTCTCTTTGGGAGTGAAACAGTCTTATGAATAAGAACATCATCAACTTATATCCGGTTTTGATTAATTATTTATTCGCATTGCCTTGGGAGTAGAACACACATTCATGTTCAACTGAATATCATGTACTTCCTTACTCTCTAAATTTAGAAAATCGGTCAATAATTCAATAACATATTTATCGAGCGCCTTAACAATAACCAAAGACACTGGTTTTGGAAGAATCATATCCTGATATCATTTCGATATATTCAAACACCAAAGTAAGAACCCTCCTGTCTGTGATGCCATTTCAGCTAGATTTCACTTCAAGAAATTCCTAAAATGTATGAATTACCTTCTCAATAGAAAAGAGACAATCATCATAAGAACCAATGCGCAAAAAGAGTAAACCACATAGTAAGATATGTTTGAATTCCGTTTTTTTCGCCACTTTAATGACCAAGATAATGGTAAGGGAAACCGGAGTACCCGGAGGAAAACTACCAACTTAAATGTATACAAGAAACAAATATCTTCTTACCGAAACCCTTATTCCCTCTGCATCAAGTCCGACTCCAAAGCGTTGATAACACCGGACCAAGACAAAGACGTATAACAATGACTGATGGGATAGCAAACCCTATTACCTACTCTTAAAGGCATGTTCGGGTATTCGACAAGCTCACAGTGGCATCTAAAACTTTAAATCCATTTAAATTCATTCGAAATGTACCCCACAATAAGAATTCCATGAAACTTTGCATAAGCTATCCTTGTTAGATCCCCTTTAGAAATCCAAAATAAAAAGGGGGGTAACCATTCATCCCGTCCATATAGGTGGCGCCAAAGCGGCGCTAAATTTTGAAATTTTACGTCTAAGATTATAAGTCCATTTAAAACATATGTAAAGTCGTCATTTTAGACCTATTTACAAACCATCAACTTTTAAGAACCGCATTCGCGTTTATATGCATTATTTAGCCCTATTCCGGGTTTATCTGACCATTTGACCCATACAATGTACACACATATTACTTGCAAGAACTGCAAGGAATATGAAAAGCATCACCAATGTTGCATCCCAGCAGGGTCTGAAAATTTATGGAATAAAAGTTTGGGAAACACCCCCAATCTCCTAGGCAAATCTACCTGGAAGAGCTATGAACTAGCCCGACCTTTATGCATTGTGGCAATCCGATTTAATTACGAATTATATATCTTTGGGGAAAACCACCAAAATGTCAATTAACAATAATAACTAATTAATCTGTTTTGAGACACAGAAAAGTGATAACGCAAGCACAAGGAAATCAATTGTAGGATAAAGACTGTACAATTTATACTGCATATGTTATCTCTGGGGATCACACACAATAAGGTTGTCAGGAAACAATGAACCATTGATCTACGCTCAAATCGGTTGGGGAATACCGGTACACTCTTTTAACCCATTAATGCTTAAGAGTTCCCATAGAAATTGTCGTCTGGATCTATGATACTTTTGATGATAAATTTGAAATTGAGAATGATCTTGAAAAATATTAGAAGTAGTATTCTAGGTAATGTTCTGAATAACATTTTTCCTTCAAATAATTTTCCACATCAGTTTTTTTCTGCAAGATTTCATCGAAATTGTCAGGCTGTTTTGGCTGCTGTGAGCATTAATGGGTTAAAAGGACAATTGAATTATGTCCCTTATGCGAATAACCTTATTCGCGGTTAATCCTATCATAAACAACACACTAAGGTCGTGGAGGATGTCCATTTTCAGTTCAATATCTCCAAATAACACTTGCATTCTTTTCTAACAATGCAATAACAAAAGCAGTAGCTAAATAACATCTAGGTATGGAATATTGGCCGTGATATATTAAGATAAAGTTTTGACCTACCTAAAGTTGGGTCTTATTATTTTTTATCTTTGCACACTATCGGTAGCCTTGGTGGTATTGTCCGGCACATAAAGCTGGATTTGGGGCTGAACCTTTTTTCTTCATAGATGATTGTTTTATCAATTGATTCTGGTAGCCAAGGGTACCCATTGATTCTGGTAGCCAAGGGTACCCACTTTAAGAAGTCATATAAGTCAATGTGATGCTGCTCAAAAAAGAGCAAAATGCAGGCGAAAATTGTACATTTAAAGGTGTCTTCATTAAACTCAGTTTTCAGATATTCAAGTTTTAAAAATCACCCGTGTATCGAGTAGGGTTCTACCTTAATGATAGAAAGTAGAAGAAAAAAATGCCCGATTTAGTTCTTATTGCTGATCTGCTCACTTTGTATTGGTTATTGACCATAACGACATGTTATGAAATTACAAATACACAAAATATATTGAGAAGATAATACAAACGAAAAACTTTGGTACAGGAAACGCAAACTAAACACCAATAACTTTAGATACAAACAAAACCTGTTAATATATAAACTAGGTGAGGCATAGTTCAAGATAGAAATAGATTCTTGTCTGCTTTACCCCACCTATCGGCCATATATTTAACTATAATATGAGGAGTACATGTAAGGGCACGTCTAGTTGATTATCTGTTTCCCATGTCCAAGGTACTGAAAATTAGGGTCGGTCGGTCGGGTAAAAAAAAAAGGAAAAAAAAAGGCAGAAGTACCTATAATAGGGTATCAAATTTCTTTATTTGTGACAGAATGCTGCCAATGCCATGGCAAGAAGTACATATATGTGTACATGATGTTCATGAGACACATTTCCCTCTGTGCCATCTTTTGTGAAGCAATGAAGTTACATCTAATAATGAAGGTTCACATTACATACAGTGTACAAACAAAAACAAATTATTCACTTTTTTTTTATTTATTTCATTTAAAATGCAGTTCTCAGAAGAAAAAAAAGCTCCTCTGGACAGGGTCGGTCGGAAAGTAAAAAAAAATATATATATTTTTTTTAGGGTCGGGCCCAAAAATAGGGTCGGTCGGGACATGGGAAACTACCATGGTGCAGGTGTGACATACTCCACTCGCTTAAATCACTTGTAAACTAGCTTAAATCACTTGTAAACTAGCTTAAATCACTTGTAAACTAGCTTAAATCCCTTGTAAACTAGCTTAAATCACTTGAAAAAACTAGCTTAAATCACTTGTAAACTAGCTTATATCACTTGTAAACTAGCTTAAATCACTTCAAAAAACTAGCTTAAATCACTTCTTAACTAGCTTAGATCACTTCTTAACTAGCTTAAATAACTTGTAAACTAGCTTAAATCACTTGAAAAAACTAGCTTAAATCACTTGTTAACTAGCTTAAATCACTTGAAAAAACTAGACACATTGAGACAAGGAACCAGCAAGTGCAGGGAGAACTCATTATTTAGTAGGTGGACACTATATCCGCACAGTTGTGATGTGAATGACGTCATGGACACTTGTGAGTGGAATCCCCTTGCATACTAAAATGTCAAGTGACGGGGAAATACCTCCATAAGCGCGCTCACCGATGGCGGCCCCAACGGCGGCAAATTTAATCTTATTGGGTTGCGAGGGAAGGGTTCTCATATTTTTTTTTATCTAGGCTCCGTTCGCCCCCACCCTACAGCTTTTTCAAGTGATTTAAGCTAGTTAAGAAGTGATTTAAGCTAGTTTTTTAAGTGATTTAAGCTAGTTTACAAGTGATTTAAGCGAGTGGAGTATGTCACACCTGCACCATGGTAGGAAACAGATAATCAACTAGACGTGCCCTAACATATAATGACTCTCCCTCAGTCCTCGGTCTCCTCTTGACAGCATCATAGTACATCGTGCATATTGATTTGCCCGTTATACTCCCAAAAATCAAGCATGTCTTGTTTATCCAGCCCATCAATCCTTCCACCTACTATAAGATCCATGGGAGTACTTCGGCAGGGTTCGATTCTATGCATTCTCTAACATGATTCCCTATGGCCAAAAAGGTCATAATACATTTGTGTGCATGTTCTTTTCATACGTCTTATATTTTCCACCTCAGCTAGATCACACCTTTCACAGAATATATGGCTCGGGGTTAGATCATTATACCTATACTTGTCGGTTTTCAGTAGGCTGGACCTACATACGATTCTTCACACATTCTCTGTGCACTGTACCGTATTTATCACAAGATACTATTAATAAGACCACAAGGAACGTCATATGAATGGAAGCAACAATAAACACCTTTATAACTGTTCACCAGGGCAGTAGGTGTATCAAATGTGTGCCTTCAGGCATCCTGTCCAGACCTCGGGCCTTCAGTCTGGCCAGGATGCCTTCAGGCACACACACACACACACACACACACACACACACACACACACATACATACATATATATATATATATATATATATATATATATATATATATATATATATATATATATATATATATATATATATATATATATATATATAGCTGTCTTTATGTAACTAACCCACAGTCATGTAACATATACCGTATTACCCCGCATACAACACGCACTTTTATACACCACAACACCTATGTCAAGGAGGGGGTGCGTGTTATCAACGGGTACATAAACAGAACTTTTTTACATTGATGCTATGGTGCGGGGCGTGCGTGGTAGCGAACATCTACCTTTAGTGGGTTCCTATTGTCTATTGTCCTGTCACCATGACGATGTTATGATGATTGCTATTATGATACCCTATATGTACCAGCTCATGTTTAAAATTAGACTACCCGTACTGGTAATTGGTATCACTTGTAAAATACTTAACTGGACACTCCACACTCCCCAACTACGCCTGCGTGTTATTAACGGGGAATTGTATTTTACATATGGAAAAGGGACTTGGGGAGGGGGTGCGTATTATCTATGGGGTGCGTGTTGTATGCGGGGTAATACGGGTATCTATTCGCTAAATTGAGTCTATATATATATATATATATATATATATATATATATATATATATATATATATATATATATATATATATATATATATATATATATATATATATATATATATACATATATATATATATATATATATATATATATATATATATATATATATATATATACATATATATATATATATATATATATATATATATATATATATATATATATTATATATATATATATATATATATATATATATATATATATATATATATATATATTGTTGATCATTTTTTATCCGATGAGAGATCTTTTGCGTGTTGGGAACTATATCCATTTCCTTTCAGTACCATCTAAAACCGACAAGAGTGGAGCCTTGGTGCAAGGTCAAGGACAATGAGACCAACCATTATATATTTGCCACAATCAACAGTGTAGCTATGGCTACTATTGAATCGACAGTAAGCAGGAGGCCTTAAAAAATATAACCTTTCCATTTCCCTGTT
>OZ012687.1:5962439-5979939 GCA_963942565.1 Maea johnstoni | reverse complement strand
GCATAAGGCTGCAGGTGGCGATTTCCCCACCTAGTATTTTTCTTTGATTCCTTACGTTATACATTAAGATATTTCGTCGCATATGTCTTTTGTTGTTATATGCCGAGCACATTTTTCATGTATGTATATCTTTTGTCCTTGCACGGACAGTCAATAGATATACAATGCAGTACATACTATTACACATGGCCATGTTCTTTCCTTTTCAGGTTGCGACTCCAGTCTTGTTAAAAGTTTGGACGCAAGCCGTTTCAGCGCAAGTAGCTCGTTCCCATCCCAGCCACCAAATCTTGCAACATTTGCCGATAAGGATGACTTTTGGAAGATTGGAAACGATGTTGGCGATGAAAACCAGCCATGGCTTGAGGTAAAAAAATTATATTGATATGCGAAGAAGTGTTAAGGTGTTTTAGTAAGGGCATGAAAAGTGAAATCCGACATTCCTAGAATATAGCCTGTATGTCGACGATACCAGAGTGTTGATATGATAGATATGTTCTGAGCATACAGGGCGTCCTCCCAAAAAATGCAATCCTCCCCTTTACCCATTATTTCTTCAAAATAGCTAAAGCTAGTAACATCAATCATGACTCCATGGTTGAAGAAAATGATATCTTAGAGATTACCTGTTGCAGTTTCAAGCAAATCAGATCATCCAAGTGAAAGTTTGACCCCTCTATCACTTTACTCCAGCACAAGGTCAATTTCCAATGCATGGCTGCATATTGACCAAGCAAGTGAGGCTGCTATTTTCAACTTGTGGCTCTGTATGTAGGCTAGCTGACACTCAAAACCAGTCTTCACCCTAGATTTTACATTGCGTTGGAGTGAAATGATATTTGCGTTAAACTTTGCCTAACAACTTTGACATAGATAATCGGATTTGGTTGAAACTATAATAGTTTATCTCTAAGATATTATTCTCTTTAACCATGAAGTCATTTTTGATGTTACCTAAGCTTGTTTGAATAAACAATGGGAAAAGGGGAGGATTGCATTTTTGGGACACCCTGTGAAGTCGCCCAAGCTGCCTGAAAACATCATGATAGCGCAAAACCAATAAAACAATATTACTCAAAATAAAGGGTACTAACAACATCCAACCTTTTTTATTTGAAGAGTATGCACCAGTAATTCCTCACAATTGATGCCGAAAGTCATCGCCTGACAAATGTTTAGTAGCTCGACGCCATCCTGAACCACGGGACGTCAGTGGACGACATATCCGACCCCCAAAGTCGAGTTATTAACTAAATAGTTAGTTATAGTTGTAGTTTGTATGTGCTTTGTACTGTCAAACAGATGGTACGTCACCAGTACACAGATTACTAGATCTAGTTGTTTTGTCTTATTGTAAAGAAAACACAGTCCTACGTGTGATCAGTGCTGCCATCTATTGGCTGCTAGAGACCGCAAACTTAATCATGGTCGTGTATGCGGTAAAGCGTAAAGGGATGAAAATCAGCTCCCAGATAATATTCGGGCAGCTGGGAGTGTGGCAATCTTCAAACAACAACTGACAACACATCTGTTCAAAGATGTAAATATCAATTAACTATGTGGATATCAACATCTATCCTTTGACAATGGAATGTAATGCGCCTTTAAGCATGTTTATATGGAAAGGGTGCAATATCAAATGACAATATTATTATTATTATTATTATTATTATTATTATTATTATTATTATTATTATTATTATTATTAAATGTCAAGAAGGATAACAGCAGTCAGAGAGGTAGACTGACCTGAATGCATAATGCTGATAGCCGTAGTTTGCGCTGATTGGGAACCACTGGCGTCCTAGTTTTGTTGTGAGACGTAACCACCTGTGCAGTCTCATTATGAAGAACGCGATTCATGCCAGCAAGTCTGGTCTCTGCAGACATTCCTAAGAAGAGCAGTGCTGCCATCAGCTACTGAAGCACCTTAAGGTACTAATATGTCTTGAAGGCGAGCTGTCAACACGTGAGCTTGCTTGCATGCACTTAGCATAACATTAAATATAAAGTGATCAATGTACATGATTCGGAAGGGAGCTATTTCAAAACTAGATCTGAACGTTGAATGAATCGCACAACATTTCCTTCACAAGCGCAACTGTTGGTATGGTGTCGAGCAGGTAAGCATATGGCAGTTGGTTACTTCAGGCATGAACTGTACATAGACGTGTCACCATACTATGAGTTTATTTTTTTGATGTCTCACGTTATGGTTACACATAAATCTCTAGTCGACCTAAAAAGCATACTGTTGCATAAGTTGACTGTCAAAGAAAAAGGATAGGAATACGGAATTTAGTTTTTCGTCACATTTATGCCATATTTTGGCTAATCCGTAACTAGCCAGTAGTAAGTAGTGGAGTAACCATGAAAAAGGATAGGGTGTTATTATTTACCCTTCATTTTGATTAAAAATTATGCACTATCCAGAAGTTTAAAATGTTATGGTATTAAGAAGGTTGGCTGCCTATAGGCTCTGCTCTTATCATCATATCAACAATCAGTTGGTATGCCAATATAATCGGCATACGGACCGTATTTTAGGGATGTTGGATTACACAGTTCTAGCCCCTAGTGGATAGTGAAGCAGCAATGGACCAGGTTTTGGGATATAGACCCCAACTGCGGTAGAACAAGCAGGATCATACATCCAATGAAAGCTAAGAATCTCAGGATTCATAAACTGAGTGATGCCGCAACATAAAAGCTGTACAACTGGAGATATCGCACAGTTCACATGGCAACCTTTTTGAAGTAGTGAAGACACTGAAAAAAATTCTCCAATCAAATTCTAATTTTTACCAATATTTCTTATTCAAAATATTCCGGATAACTAATAAAGTCCTTGTCTAATGAATAAATGAAAGATGAAATTATTTATTTGTGTTTATACTGAGTGATCTCACATTTAGTGTGTATTAAAGCGGAAATGGGTAAACATTGAGTTTTTTTTTACATTACAGTTTCTATAAAAGGTATATACATAGTTGTTCAGGCAAGCAATCAATATCTTGAAGCCTCAATACCAGCTGAAAAGTGAATTATTGAGAAAATACTTAACAACCCAACCACCCCCATCTGCCCTGCCAGTCTTCAGACAAGAAAACAAAGAAGTGGTTCTGATTGGGCTGTTTCCACACACAGCTCAGCTTAACATAGGTAGGCCTTAACCCCCCCCCCCCCCCCCCCCCAGTACTATTACGGGCATGGGGAATCAGTATCACTGAGAGATCCCAATACAAAATGGCCAGCCGGTTTGTAATGCTTACACTCATGATTTGGTTGATTCAAGCCACCCTTCTCAACCAATGGATGACTGAGATTACGGAACATGGAAGCATCTGTACAAAATCCCCCTCGATACCATCAGAGACAGAGGGGAGTCCTGGTGAAACATCTAGCTATTTAGATATTAAGGTGGCTTATGGGGTTGAATTGTGAATAGGGAGGCATTATGAGATTTTTAAAGATTTAAAGCCTACACCCTTATTCTCATAACCAGGCCAACCCTGACAGTTCAGGCCATTTCTGAGCAGAGTAGGGGAACCTGACAAAGGCCTGCACACATATAGGAAACAATTTTGACATCAACAGGCGATAATGACGCCATCTGATAACGGTTAGGTTAATCATTTAATCTCTTCTATTTGACCTTTCAGCCTTGAAAGCGGAATATATTGCCTGAAAAGTATATATATATATATATATATATATATATATATATATATATATATATATATATATATATATATATATATATATATATATATATATATATATATATATATATATATATTATATAAAAAGGAAAATCGGGACTCGAGCAGAGCCTTTTACACCAACTATCATTTGTAATGTTTGACTCGTCCAAATCGTTCGTACAGTAGAGTGGATCATTGTGAAAGGGGGGAAATTACTAGCTTTTACGTTCATGATTTGTTTTGCTTTCAGGTAAACTTCCTAACACCTAAACATCTCAAAGAGATGAGGACAATAGGTGGGAGTGTTTTCCCCGCGTCATTCTACCTGATGTACAAGCGGGATGCCTCAGACCCATGGAGAATATACAGAACGAACACGAATGCATATACGGTATGTTCACACAACTAACCTCCGTTTGTTGAAACGATCAACACCAGAAATCATTTGCTGTATTCTGGCAAATTTGCAAATTTCATTCTCTATTCAATACAAAACAATTTTCGATTGGACCCAACCAAAACTATTTTTAATCATTGTTAATTAGTTTCCATTTTGAGAGGAAATTTTCAAACCTTGAATTTCTTTCTTCGTTACATATTTGATGATACAATTACCATTTTACATCTTCAAGTTAAATCATTTTACCCGGCTTTCATTTTCATATATCACTCTTGTATATAAGATGGCCAGATGAACTTTTTCCAAAATTCGAATTTCCCAGTATAATAATATAACAGTACATGGTTCATGTCTCTAATGGCTATATATACCTTATAATATTACGACTACGCCTTGAATTCGAGCTGCATGACATTTCCCTTCCCACATGCTATGGCGTACCATTGCGAGATTCTCGCGTGTTTTAAAAGAAATAAAAAACTTCGATTTGATGAAATGATTTCGATTTTGGTTAAATAAAAAACATAAAATCGTAATTTAAAAAGAGAATGACAATTTTTCACAACTATGTATATATTTTTGGTGAACTACATGGGTTTCCGTATGTTGTTCTTTTGGATTAGGGCGTTTTTAGTAAATATTTAGAATGGAAGTTTTTATTAGAAGGTGACTCACAACTCCCTATCAAATATATTTGAATTTGTGTATAAATCTGAATTCATCTTCGAAATATATACGATAGGTTCAGGTGAAACTTGTGAAGGAGATCTTCAGGCATGAATTGTTTTGGATTATCGACCTTGGTTTCGTATGAGCATTTCTTGTTTTTCCTTCAGCACTAGTATTTCGTCCTCTATAAATTGATTTTGATCTATTGAACTATTGATTTTGTTTCAGCTGTTTGAGGGTGATAAAAAGGAAGTAAAGGAGGATCTCCTGTCACTGGTGGCTACCAAGGTCAGGATTGCAATCCAGTCATGTTTAGCCGGATGCGAATTCCAAGTTGAATTTTACGGATGCGATGCACCCCCTCAAAACTTCAGTAATATTTACTTTTGTTCCATTTGTTGAAAAGCGAACACACACATACATACATACTACATACATGTATACATATAAATGTACTTACATACATACACACATACATACATACATACATACATAAATACAAGTTATACATGCGTAGACACACGAACATATGCATAGAACATACATACATACATACTTACTTCATACATATATACGTACGTACATACATTCATACACACACATACATACATGCATACATTTTCTATGCATTTAATCTAGCTAAATATTTTGTTCGAGGTTTTATTCGCATGCTTTAGTGTGATGATTTCGTACTTTAGTGTAGTCAATAACATAAATAATAATAATGATAATAATAATGATAATAATTACAATAATAATAATAATAATAATAATAATAATAATAATAATAATAATAATAATGATAATAATAATGATAATAATAATAACCACATGATTTTTGTATTTTCCAGCCTGCATGGAACCAGTAGGAATTACCAGCGGGGACATCAAGGATTCTCAAATCCATGCAAGCAGTGCTAAACCAGACCATTCTCCTGGATCGGCAAGATTAAATCTGCCAATCGCATGGCGGGCAAATAGCGGCCTCACTAGTGAATATCTCCAGGTAATTTCTGCTGAAATCGTTATTGAAAGAGATCAATACTACTTTTGATACAATTTATTATAGTCTATTACCATTTCTATTATCAGTATTATCATCATTACTATCATCATTATTATTATTATTATTATTATTATTATTATTATTATTATTATTAGTAGTAGTAGTAGTAGTAGTAGTAGTAGTAGTAGTAGTAGTAGTAGTAGTAGTAGTAGCAGTAGTAGTAGTATCATTACCATTGTCATTATAATTATTAATATTATTATTATTACTAATTTTAATATTATCATTATCATTATTATAATTATTATTATTATTATTATTATTATTATTATTATTATTATTATTATTTTTATTTTTTTTAAATTTTATTATTATTATTATTATGTCGCTATTTGAATGTGTAATTGTTATCATTGCTATGTTTGATGATATTATAAACAACTTTATCGCCGCGGCCACTATTCCATTAAGGTCATGTATATCGTGATCAGAAACTGTTTGCCTTATGTGTGATGCTACATAGGACTACGGTAATTCTGCAGCAGTAAATGAGAGTTAGACTGGGGATGAAGCTCCATTTTCCCCTCTATACCAAATTTTCATGAGAAGTATGTGGTTCCCAGTAGTATCTTCTCCAGTTATTTCAGCTGAGTAGTAGTAGTAGTAGTAGTAGTAGTAGTAGTAGCAGTAGTAGTAGTAGTAGTAGTAGTAGTAGTAGTAGTAGTAGTAGTAGTAGTAGTAGTAGTAAAAGTAGTAGTAGTAGCAGTATCAGTAGTAGTAGTAGTAGTGGTAGTGGTAGTAGTAGTAGTAGTAGTAGTACTAGATAGAGTAGTAGTAGTAGTAGTAGTAGTAGTAGTAGTACTAGATAGAGTAGTAGTAGTAGTAGTAGTAGTAGTAGTAGTAGTAGTAGTAGTAGTAGTAGTAGTAGTAGATCTAGTAGTAGTAGTAGTAGTAGTAGTAGTAGTAGTAGTAGTAGTAGTAGTAGTAGTAGTAGAAGTAGTAGAAGAATCAGCAGCAGTAGTAAGAGTAGGAGCAGTATGGGTGGTGATGGTAATATTGTAGTGGGATCTCATATCTCTTTTTGCATTCTTCACAAGACTTTATCATATTTTGTAGATTGATTTGATGGTGAAACACGATATCAAAGCTGTAGATATCAGCGGAGATTCCACCTACTACACAACAAGCATATTCTTCAAGTTCTTCAGCCAAAGCTGGCTCAACCATGTTGACAACAATGGAGATACATTAGTAAGTGGCATGAGAAAATTGAGAAAAATAGTAATCTACGAAAATGTAAACGACATTATATATATCCCATAAATCAAAGGGTACATATGAAGTAGAGCCTACTTTCATGTAGATATTTCGAGTTTTTGTATACTATACCTTTAAATCTTTTAAAATTGCATTATATATCTACAAGGTTTAAGAGAGGACAATTATTAATCGGGTAAAGATTGTTTGACTTTTTCAAATTGGCTCAGCAATATAGTTACATTTATAAAAACTAAGTTTTTTGAGGAGCCAGAGACATGAGTGTGATGAAAATTTAGTATGTATAATTTATGCAAACAGTCAATTAATATGATATTTCAGCACAGATGTGCAGGAAAAGAAAGAGGACCCTCAAGAAAGCAACGCACAGTGGGCATAACAACCTGTGCATCGGCTAAACCATTCTTAATTTAAACACCTGTTATAATATTTGACCTTGACGTGCGTGCGCCAATTCTTTGATTGCATGCAGATCAACATTTTCTGCTGCGCTTCTTTTCCTTCCTGTTTAGATAGTTAGAGTAATCTGGGGAAACACAGTGATCACGTGACAACACCAATAACCTTACAATGCGATTTTCTCACACTTAAAATCACTCTTTTATGATCGTCTGACGTTCGAATACTGTATCCTTGGCTTTGTCAGTGTTTTTGCGCTCTTTATGTTGCTAGTGGCCATGTTTCAATTTGAACTACTTTTGATCGCGTAGTGGAAGACATGCTGCGTTCTCAGGCGTCATCGCGCATTTACACTGAGACTGTTTGCCGTATTCCATTGGTTAAAAAAAGTCACATGCATGCGACGCAGGTGATCATATTTAATGGGTCTGATGCTGGTGCCAGGAGCTCAGTTGGAGCATGGCCGTTCAGCAGGGTGGACTCGCGCATGAAGCACACAACATAACATGGGTTCATAACATGGGATCATATTTAACTACAACAGCTCAATTGTTCAAGTTATCAATATACAGTATAGTTAGATAGAACTATAACAGCCATTGACATGCGGTCGCGGGTGCCTTGTCTCCCCGCACAACTTCGCATTTCCAATAAAATATCACATGCTCAATGCAAAATGTCCCTTCTGGATATAAAGTGTTCCGTTTTTGTGCACTCGAGTATTGATTAATTGATATTTCTTTTATTGACAGTATTATGTTTCCAACATTCGAGCCAATGAAGTTCTTCGTGTGGACCTTAAATCGACGATTTCAGCGTCGAAACTGCGGATTCACGCCAATTCATACAGTGGCATTATTGCTATGAAAATTGAACTGATTGGCTGTGCTGGTGAAACCCCGGCCCTTGGAATGGAGTCGGGTGCCATTTTGGACAGCCAGATCACCGCATCATCGGCCACTTTCACCTGTCCGGCCAATCTGGCTCGCAAGGGCCCGTCCGGTTCGACCGCCTGCAGCGCTTGGTGCGCAGATGACTCTGACGCATCACCGTCCCTGACCTTGGACCTCTCTGTAGGTCACGTGATCAGCGCCATTGATGTGCAAGGCCAAACTGGATATGGAAGAGTGACCTCCTTCACCGTCCAATATGCATTGAAGCCAAACACGCCGTTCACCCTCTATCCACATGTAAGTCACTCTTGTTTCTATTGAAATGCCGTCCTCCCGCACATGTGTGTTGCGGCATCCGAGCCATTCAGCGCCAAATCTGCAAGCCAATAACCTAGAGCAGATATTGAGCACTTGGAACCCAAATTTTTCCATGTATGTTGAGAATTATGGTCTGTGAAAGGAGCGATTTCATAGATAGATAGGCATAGCATATTTCTATTGTATTTTCGGTCATTTTTTCGAATTCCTTTTTTTAGCCTAGAAAAGGAAGATGTCTGTCTTTTTAGCATGTGGGTGGGCGATAATTGGGTATAAAGGGTAGTTCATTGCTATCATGTTTGACATGGTGCTTGTTATCAATTATTATCAGTATCATTACCATTACTAATTTATCATCACTATGATTATTATCACTATTATCAATAATGGCCAGTTATACATAAATTATAGTTGTTTAAACTGAAGTTTAAGTTATCTTGTGTGATGCTATACCATAAGGCATTGACCATTAGATATATAGGGGGGGGGGGGTGTGTGAAAAAATAATCATGCCCTGAAATTCTTTGAAAAAAATAATTGAGCCCTGACAATCAGTGAAACAATAATTGAACTCTGACTCTAGGAAAATAAATTGGGCTCCGGTAGTTTACATGTCAGTACTAATTGGGGAAAGAACAAGAATGTGAAGAAAGCTTTGGGTACTCAGATAAGGCTGAAAAT
This sequence comes from Maea johnstoni, assembly GCA_963942565.1. Taxonomy (NCBI): domain Eukaryota; kingdom Metazoa; phylum Annelida; class Polychaeta; order Spionida; family Magelonidae; genus Maea; species Maea johnstoni. The sequence goes on along the minus strand of OZ012687.1, from coordinate 5,970,591 downwards.
GAATCTCAGAGCATCTAGAACTCTCTGGCTTCTAGGGCCTTGAGCGGCCCCAGCCCCCCAGCCCCAATGGCAGTGCACCATGGGCAGCTGGACTTGCACGCCAAAAAAGGGTAAAAAAAAATAATTGTTTTCTCAAAACAGAAATACTTTTCATCTGGGTTCACTCATTTGGGTCTCAGATAAGGCTGATAATGCATCTCAGAGTATCTACAACCCTCTGGCTTCTGGGGGCCTTCTGCAGCCCCCAGATCCCTGGCCGCAATGGCACACTGCGCCACCGGCGGACAGCCCGCACCCCCAGCTGTAATGCCACTGGGCCCCAGGCAGACGGACTTGTACACCCAAAAAGGGTGAAAAAAGGTAAATTGTTTTCTCAAAACAGAAATACTTTTCAGCTGGAATCACTCATTTGGGTCTCAGAAAAGGCTGTGAATGCATCTCAGAGTATCTAGAACCCTTTGGCTTCTTGGGGCCTTCTGCAGCCCCCAGATCCCTGGCCGCAATGGCACACTGCGCCACCGGCGGACAGCCTGTGCGCCAATGGCATATGGACTTGGACACCCTACTTTCCTGAAATACACAATATCATCTTCAATAAAAGACTCAAGCCAAGTCAATTTCTTGTGCCTTTTTGTACTTCCCTACAGTAATGAAAAATAAATGAGCCATCCAAATCTGTGAAAAAAAAATAATCGAGCCCCGAAATGATGAAAAAAAAATTGAGCTCTGAATCTCAAAGAAAAAAAATTGTGCACAAACTTCTATACACGCCCCCCCCCCCCCCCCCCCTGCATATCTAATGGTCATTGCCTTATTGCCTGTAACACTGAAAGGCAAACTCAGCTTATTTGTTTCAAGTTATTAAGCAGTTTGTCATTCTTCTAAATATCAAATTTAACACCATACCACACACAGATATATAATAATCCTCTTCTCATGGCAGATGTTGCCTGACTCTATTCTTTTGACTTTCAGCACAATGATAGCTGTAGTAACTGTAGTGGTGCTAGTTTTAGTACTAGTTATATTTCTTCTTGGCATGATGTCGTCCAGCCTTACAAACAAAGATGTATTGACAATGTTTGCATCCAGCAAGAAAGAAAAGAACAGGAAGCAAGCCTTCATTGCTGATCTTGAGAAGAATGGTGTGCTAGTGAAAGCCAATAAGTCTACCATCATTAATCGAGTTGCATCGCTTAAGAGTTACAGAAACCGCTTATCACGAAACAAACAGAAAGGAGAACTTAAGGCAGTTCTCGATCGTGATTTTGATGCAAACATCAGTGTGCAATGTGTTGTGCAGCAACAGAAAAGTGCCATTCATGAATGTGAAAGTGGTATTTCTCAGGGGTTGCAGTGCATGGTAAATGAGTCGCCAGTGATAGGTATGCAGTGCCTATCTGAGATAGAGTGTGACAATGGGATTCATCTAGGAAAACGGCCCATGGCAGACAGTTCAGATTTGATAGGTGTACCGAAGCCTTCTGAGACAGGATGTCAGACTAGAATGCAGTGCAGGTCAGACAGTTCTGACTCGATAGGACCACAGAAGCATTCTGGGATCTGAAGCCGGAGCGAGATCCTTCTGCGAGCGCAGCACATGGCAGACATGATAGGAACTGGTGTGTTGTGCCAACAGAATGTAAACAGAGGCAGGAGTAACAGTCTTCAGTCCATGCGGAAGCCGACTGTTGGGTTTTGAGAGAACTTGGACAAGCAAGCTAGCGCATTGGTCAATTCTACTTTTGTTCAAGAAAATGCTGTGCTCAAGATAGAATTGACCAAGGCCAACTGTGAAAATGAACAACTGAAGAAGAAAATGTCTTCTCTTGGGATGAGCAAAATTCCATCAGGCACATCGGAAAGTTACTACCATTCTTTTATGACTGAATTTGATGAGTGCTCAAGGCTTAAGAGTCTACAAACTGGAAGCAATGAGACTGACATAACCAATCAGATGTTAGTCAACTGCAAAAACACAATGTCCGACAAGCACATACCTGGGTGGGAAGATATGTCAGAAGCACAACAAGAAAACCTGAGCAGCCTTAATAGGTTTCATTGTGGACTACACTCTTTGGTAAATGCAGCCACTGCAGCTGAAGATACTATCCAAGAGGTGGGAAAAGGAGAACACAGTGACATCAACAAACTTGACTCATAGGGGTGCAAGCATCACCATGGGGCACATCAATGCCATGTGTAACTTGTTTCACAAAGATGGGGGTGGGGTACCAGGCGAAATACAACTCTTCCTAGCTGAAAATAGCCTCTACAAGAAATGCCCCATAGTGCCTCCCAGTGGTTCAAGGTGCAACATATTATTTCACAACGGGGCTGGGGTCTATGTTGTGCAAGAGACTGAAAAGGTTCATTACCTCAGTCATTAGCAACAGAAATCGGCTTCATGTCGCTATCATGCAAGACATAGATAGCGTCTTTGTCAGAGCAGCTTGCAGGTGCTTAGGACTCATTGACAAATTCTTTTCGGCACGTCTTTGGCGCTGTATAGAGGACAAGTCCACAATAATCGTTGATGCATCCCAGCACTACACAGAGGTACATGAGAAGTTGAAAGCATGGGGAAATGACTCCTCAGTGGTCATGGATGGAACAGCTGATTGCAATACAGAATAACAAGACTGTCACATGGCTAGATGGAAAAGATGATAAGGAGCAACAGAGGTTAGTTGCTGAAGTACGTACTGACACCAGGAAGAGATTGAAACTAGAAGTTATCAACAAGGAAAAAATGGCAGAATCTAAAAGGCAATACAGAAACAGAAAGTAAAAGCTGCAGTGGGGAAAGACCAGAGGAATCATCAAATGAAAGAGAAACTGCTCCAACAGCTACAGAAAGCTGGTGGCTTATAGACCTCACCTGAGCTTATGGAAAATGAGCTTCTAAAGCTTCTGCCTGCTCAACAAAAAATTGCCATTAAGCTGCAAAGGACCTGTTCTGGTTTACTATAGAAATTACCCAATTTTTTCAAGTTTCATAAATTTAACCGAAACTCATATCATCATGTAGCTGAGGTATTGTTTGTTCATAATTGCTAACATATTCCCCAATCCTCACCCTGAATATTGCATATGACCATTCTGAAAAACCATATGTCAGCATATTTGCATTGACTCATATTTCAGCTATAACTGTACCCAGTTTATCAAAAACCTATACTATGGGTATACTATGAAGATGTTGGAGGAGATCCAGTAATGACATTTCATAGAAGGCCTTACTTATGGATTTTGATGAAAATCAGAAATTTTCAATGTAGTGACATTGACCTCTGACCGTCAACCGCCTACTAATGAGATATGAGCCTATGTGGAAATGGTTCCAAATAGTAATTTTGCCCACCGAGCGCGTTCAAGCCAGGTTAATATGTTATGTATTATTGATAAATACAGAAGTAAACCACTATTATGATGATGAAGGTGAAGAGAGTTGGTGGGAAGGAAAGATTGTAAAGCAAAAGAAGAAAACGACTATGTTTGTGTTCTAATACAAAGGCGACAAACAGCTTTATGAACTAGACCTTGATGACATTTTGCATGACATTGGAACAGGTGACCTGGTATTCTTGTAAGGAAAAAACTTCAGGTAACTAAGTTTATTTCAGATGGGTATTTCAGTTACACAGTTGGGGTTTTGTCAATCAAACATGATTGCTAGCTCACCAGATTACAAAAACATCATGAAAGAAATAACACAAAACATGTTTTACAAATATTTCTTTAATTCCATTACATATGTGGTGGTAGGAAATGCTTTATTAGAGAATATTGGCCACAAAAAATGCTACAAATACTAAAAGTTTGGAGAGCCTCACTTGAAAAGTGTTTGAAATAAAGTCTTTATACTTTTTTGTCAGTATTTGAAGGTCACAACATTTAATACATAACTAAGCTATAGCTATGGTAGATTGTGGAAATACCTAAAAATGTGATATCCACCCCTAGGAATGGGCTAGAACAAAAATCTAAAGTGTTCCTGGTTCCATTAATTGTTGTCTATTTGGTTGGCAAACAATTAGCACTCATTTATGGTGGCCAAAAAACCATGTGGAATGCCTAATGTTATAAGTAAGCTTCTTTTTGTTCAAAACGAGGTGTGTGTATTGTTCAAATAAAATATGTTTTTATGTTTTTATAATTTCAATTTATTGAAAATTATTTTCTTATGGTTAAGGCCTGTGAAATCGTTAGGAAAACGCTCTTCAACTTCTGTAGTCTATATACGTTTCCGGTTTGGGGTGTCTATGATCATGGCTTTGTGGTTTGTCGAGTGCACAATAATTGGTTGCGTGGGACTCCTCTGTGTGGTTTTGCACGTTTGCGGTCGCTTTGAGGGGAGGGCTGTTGGAGATCCGCTGCATGTCGCTATCTATGTGATTTATGGCTCTCGGAGGAGTTCTGGTGGTGTATGGCTGCGTGGTTCAAGTTTGGGCTTGCCGATGTCTATGGGGTGTGTGTGTTGTTCTTTGTGGTGCATGATCTGCTTGAATGATTTGTGGCTGTCAGTTTCTGTTGTTGGAGATAGGCTGCGGTATGCGAGTTTGGTGACGGGATTGTTTTCGAATTGGTAGGCTGTGTATATATGGGTGGTACGTTGTGCTGATGTTATGTTCATTGGCGTTTTTTAATTGGTTTATGGTGTTTGGCGATATTTCTTATTGTGGATAGGGACTTTGTGATTGATTGGGCGGGTGTCAATGCGCAGCGAGCTGGCACGCTATTGATGCAGTTACCAAAGTTTCACCCACAAACACATCGCACTTCTAAATATTCATTTCAATATCTAGATACAGAGCATCTGCGTATATACAACGATTTGCTAGCCCACAAACTTCATAAATGAATATGTAAGCGCGCTCTCGCAACCAGACTTGTTTTCGCCTGTCATTTGTGTAGTCATTTGTCGCAATTGTCTGTTGCACCGAGGTATCTATTTCTGAACCGCCCTCTATTCATCATTCAGCCAATGGCATATTTCATTCATGCTGATGACTTTTTTTCCATTGATTGGGCGGGTGTCTGTGCGCATCGTGCTGGCAATGTGTCATTTGGGATGGCATTATAAATGTGTTGTTTCATTGGTTGTGCATCAGGTTCGGTTGCAAGAGCATGCTTACTTATTACTTTTTGAGGTTTGTTGGTTGGCAACTCATTGTATTTGCGCAGGGGCTCTGTCTTGATTTTGATAATACATTTGGTAATGCGATATGTTTGTGGATGGGATTTTAGTGGCTACATGAATATTTTGTGTTTTTCGGCACCACATTTATAGTCTGTCTGACCCAAGCTTGGATGACCGTTTTTCCTATTTTTTGTTACAAAAAATTCTTGTTTGACATCCAAACTTGGCAAATATGTTTGGAGCACTTTAGGCGTGTATGTATACACATAGTTTTTGTCTCAACTACACAAAATGATGATTTTCCTCTTTTGGTCCCATTGTAAAATATCTCATCTGTCATCTAAATGATTTCACATGTTTGTGCTGTTGGCAATTGTTGGCAATGGGCAAATTTTACAATGGGTCCTAAAGAGAAATATCAACATTTTTGAGGCAAAAAGTTTGTTTATACCTTACATGTAGATAAAAAAGTGGATGTGAAACCAGCCTGTCAACCAGAACAGGCTGGCTGCGTTGAATAACCCAAATTGTTTTTGAAGTTTGTTGGTTAGGTTAGACTCGGTAGATGAGCTTATTCCAATGGTTACGATTTTAGTGAATTTGTCGTTGCAGAGTGCCAACGTGCCTGACTCCATGAAACAGGCATTAGTCACTCCGTTACTGAAGAAAGCTGATCTCGACCCGGAGGTGCTCAAGAACTATCGTCCTGTAAGCAACTTATCATTCTTGTCAAAAGTATTGGAAAGGGTAGTTGCTGCAAGGCTTACAAAATACATGACTATCAATCAGCTACATGAACCCATGCAGTCGGCATACAGAGCATGTCATAGCACTGAGACTGCACTTGTGCGGGTACAGAACGACATGCTTCGCACTCTCGATCAGGGTGGGGCTGCGATCCTTGTGTTACTCGATCTTAGCGCTGCTTTTGATACAATCGATCACTCCATCCTTCTATCTAGGATGGAGTCAGTTCTTGGAGTTAACGGATCTGCTCTACAGTGGTTCAAATCGTACCTGCTAGGCAGGAAACAGAGGATTAAAATCAATGATGACTTCTCTGAAAATCAGGAAATCCTGTGGTCTGTACCACAGGGATCTGTGTTGGGTGCACTATTGTTCCTAATATACATCATACCTCTGTCACAGCTAATCCGATCCTACCGTCTGAACAATCATGGCTACGCTGATGACACCCAGCTCTGCTTATCATTCAAAAAGACAAGTGATAACGCAATAGTCAAACGTGAAATCCTAAATCTTGAGAAATGTTTGTGTGACATTAGTGTCTGGATGTCTCAGAACAAGCTGAAACTCAACAATGACAAGACTGAAATCATTCTATTCGGCTCTAAGAAACACCTAGCTGAACTGAACATTGAGTCACTCTCTGTGGCGGGGACTGATGTGTCTGTTGCATCTGAGCCTGTGCGGAATCTGGGAGCTATGTTTGACTCTCAACTGATCATGGCACCCCATGTCAAAAGTGTTGTCAAAAAATCTAGCTTTCACCTAAGAAATATTGGAAAAGCGAGACGTGTGTTAACAGAAGATGCCACAAAAACAGTGATGCAGTCACTGGTGATGTCTCGCTTGGATTACTGCAATGCTCTCCTAATTGGAATACAACAGGATTTGATTGCAAAGCTGCAACAACTACAAAACAGTGCAGCAAGGATAGTATCGAGAACCAGGAAGTATGAACATATCACACCTGTTCTCATCAAGCTTCACTGGCTACCAATCAAATTCCGCATCCAATTTAAGGTCCTACTGCTGGCATACAAGGCGCTAAACGGGCTTGCACCTAAGTACATCAAGGAGCTGCTCGTGCCTTATAAACCCAGACGCCATCTACGATCAGAAGCAAAGGGCCTTCTGGACGAGCCTCGGACTAGACTCAAATTTGGAGATCGGGCTTTCTCTATTAGCGCACCGAGATTATGGAATGCGCTTCTACAACACCTGAAGGATTCTACATCGTGTCAGGCCTTCAAGAAGTGTCTCAAAACACACCTTTTCAGGCTCGCCCATTGAGGCGTTGTGGACTATGACTCAAACTATGACAATGTGCAGCGCTTTTGAACATTTTATGAATGGAAAAGGCGCTATATAAATTCCAATTATTATTAATTATTATTATTTATTATTGTTAGCAAATATTGTATTTGCGCAGTGGCTCTGTCTCTCGATTTCGATAAAATATTAGGTAATGCGATATGTTTGTGGAGGGAATTTTGGTGGCTTCCTGAATATTGTGTATTTCGCCATCACATTTATAGTCTGTCTGACCCAAGTTTGGAAGACCGTTTTTCTCTTTTTTGTTACGAAAACCCCTTGTTTGACATACAAATTTGGCAAACATGTTTGGAGCACTAAGGCGTGTATGTATAAACATACCTTTTGTCTCAAATCCGCAAAATGTTGATTTTCTTCTTTAGGTTCCATTGTAAAATATGCTAATTGTCATCTAATTGATCTCGCATGTTTGTGCTGTTAGCAATTGTTGGCAATGGGCAAATTTTACAATGAGACCTATAAAGAAGAAAATCAACATTTTTAGGATTTGAGACAAAGAGTATGTTTATACATACCCACATTAGTCCTGCTTAGATGTTTGCCAAGTTTGGATGTAAAACAAGACCTATGTGTAACATAAGAGAGGGAAAACGTCAATCCAAACTTGGGCCGGACTGACTATAATTGTGGTGCTGATATGCAATGCTATTCATTTAGCTACTAAAGTTCTACCCACAAACATATCACATTACTAAATACCGACATACTACTCAGATCACGACTTACTCAAAGCCTTCACTATTTAGACAGCTGGACCAGTACACAACAGAAATGGTAAGGAAACAGTCTATTTCTGTTAATTGAAATTTATTCAAGACGCTGGCAGCGTCCATCTTGTTATCTTTTTCTTTTGTTATAATTTTTGAATTGGACGTTTTGTATTTTTATTTTTTATTTTGATTATTTAACTATCTTCATCTTTCTGTTGTT
>OZ012687.1:5925634-5959739 GCA_963942565.1 Maea johnstoni | reverse complement strand
AAGTTCATAGAAGGTAAGTAACATATAGGGCCAGGGCCCCTAAGTATAAAGCTCTATGTAGTGCTTGCGATGTGCTTGTGGTTAGAAAGTCCATTGTTCTCCCTTTGTATTCCTAACCACAAGCACCTCGCAAGCAGAACATAAGAGCTTTATACTTAGGGGCCCTGGTCAGGGAGCTACATATACATATACGACCCTGTCCTTGTTATACCTCCATATGCCTTCACACAGGGAGTAAAGCAAATATGAAATAAGAATACTAGGCTGTTATATACCTAGCAAATAGACATACGTGTTTGGATACACATATGAAAATGACTAAAAAGTATATATACATATATATTTATATATATGAATATATATATATATATATATATATATATATATATATATATATATATATATATATATATATATATATATATATATATATATATATATATATATATATATACACATATATATATATATATGTATATATATATATATATATATATATATAAATATATATTTATATATGTATGTATATATATATATATATATATATATATATATATATATATATATAGATATATATATATATATATGTATATATATAATATATATATATATATATATATATATATATATACATATATATATATATATATATATATATATATATATATATATATATATATATATATATATATATATATATATATATATATATAAACTCACGTTGTTTGTTAAGCATTGATTCTATGTATGCATCTGATGGCATTTCGTTTGAAATTGCGTTTGCCCCATTTGGGATTTTTCAGATAATGACATCAGGCCATTGTATGCAAGTCTACCAAGTGCGCAAAGAAGTGCCTCGTCATTCTCTCCAACTTATCCGCCCGCCGGAGCGGTCCTTGATAATGTCAATAGCGGGGGTTCCATGGGTGCATTCCATCCCCAAGTAGAGAACAATCTACAGTGGTTACAGGTACGTTGAGCACAAAAAATTTCATGTATATATATATATATATATATATATATATATATATATATATATATATATATATATATATATATATATATATATATATATATATATACATATATATATATATATATATATATATATATATACATATAAATATATATATATATATATATATATATATATATATATATATATATATATATATATATATATATATATATATATATATATATATATATATATATATATATATATATATATATATATATATATGTGGAACTTGTCTACATTGAACACTCACAGGAAATAAAAAAGTGCTCAATGTACGCAGGTGTTCATTGTATCCAGGTTCTAAGTAATTGGAGGTTGGGTGCATTATAAACAAAATCAAGGGTAAATAGAGAAACATGATCATTTCATTGCAAAATCTACTATGTCTTTACCTCACTTTCTTCATATGGTTAAAAACTTCACATGTTCAGCATTTGAAAAATATCAGTTAACAAAACAGTTAATCTTAGTATCTCATTTCTCCTCATTTTCAATGAAAAGTTTCAAATCAGTGCAGAATGTTCAAAGTAGACATGTTAAATGTGGACTACGGGAACAAATTTGATGTTCAATGTTCAAGGTAGACAGGCGTTCAATGTGTCCAGGTAGTCTCCTATTGATTTTCAATGGGATTGGGCCGGGACATGAAAAATTGATCAATGTAGGCAGGTGTTCAATGTACACAGGTTTTCAATTTGACCGGTTCTTCTGTATATATATATATATGTATATATATATATATATATATATATATATATATATATATATATATATATATATATATATATATATATATATATATATATATATATATATATATATATATATATGTATGTATATATACATTTATATATATATATATATATATATATATATATATATATATATATATATATATATATATATATATATATACATATATATATATATATATATATATATATATATATATATATATATATATATATATATATATATATATATATATATTGATCCTAACATGGATATGTCTGCACATCTATCAAAAGTTATCAAGTCTGCAATTTAATTAATACTCTAGAAACATTTGAAAAGTATGGAAATTACTCAATACTAATACAACCAAGAGTGTGTGGTCTCACTTGTGACATTACGCCTTGACTATTGTATAAGTTTCCTCTGTGACATTACCGACGGGAAAGACTCCAGAAAGTCCAAAACAATGCCACCAGAGTGGTTAGTGACTCCAAAAAGTATGCTCACATAAATTCTAAACGATCTTCCCTACGAGCCAAAAGGATTGATATGAGTTCAAGATTCTGCTTTGATCTTTAAATTACAAGCACGGATGTGCCCTTCTATAAATTAGGGAATTGTTAGTCAAACAAACTGATACAACGACTGTAACATCAAAACCTTAGAAATTATACAGATACACACCAATCAGAAAAAGTTTGGTGACAGAGCAGTATGTGTCTATGCACCACACTTTGGAATGAGCTCCCTGACACCAAGGCTGTTGATAATACCAATTTTAAATGATCTTCACTGGGAGCCCATTTACAAACGGATTGAGTTCAAGATTTTGCTTTTGATTTAAATTGCAAGCAAGGATGTGCCCCTCCTTGCCAACGTCAAGGCTGCTGATAGTGTGCAAAACTTCAAAATACAGCTGAAACATTGCTGATTCGAAAGGCGTTTGTTTGACTATTTATGGACCTTAAACATCCGTCCCCTGACCTTTCTTTATAAAGCGCTTTTGAACATCATAGGTGACTATCAAATATCAACTACCGTATATCTGGAATAATCAGAGGTATTCCAACTTTCGCTTATTTTTGCTGACCTTTTTGAACCATGGAAATTGAAAACTTGATTAATAAATATCAGAGTATTGTTTCAGGACACCCTCTCATGTGTTTATGAAAACAAGCTGACAGATCCGAGCTAGAATTTGATCATGCAGGCATTTATTTACTATGGCAACACATTGAATAGTGACAGCACGGCTGATAGTGATTACAGTTCATTGTCTGAACAAAACAAACAATCAAATCTTGGGACAAAAGAAACACTAAGGGCCGGACTAGCAATTGCAATTAACCATTTACCACCCCATTAGGATGCCTCAACATGCTCTGTTGACGCTACTGCAGTTAACAGGCTGCATTGATGATATTGGTTGCCGTGTGGGGTCAGAGTAGCTCATTATCTCCGATCTGCCAATCTAATCTTAGTAATCTTATCTAAGAAGTTGAAAGAAGGTGCCCTCATTCAATATATTCAATATAATGCTAAAATTATAAAAACAAACCTTTTCTGCACTAAAACCGTGAATATTTTTTACCGTGAAATATATATGTATGTATTATGTTATCCTCTTTGTGAAAGAGGTATACAGCCTTATGTCAAGCGTTTGTATAGTCATCCAGGTCATCAAAATCAATTCTGAAAAGATGGCGCTGTAAGTCAAAGATGTCGGCCGACACGTGCGCTCTACTCCAAATTCTTTCCCCATCAAATACGAGTCTTAGGGGAGAGGGAACGTAATTAACGTAACCCTTTCCTTCTGACTGACTAAAACGGCCATGCAGGAAAATATTGCAGGGGTCAAACCTTAGTCAAACGGCACAGGCTCCTCTGAAAAGGGAGACAACTATCCCAGAAACTCCATATTAATATATTGATTTGCGCATTATAGTCTGCCAACATGGTGTATGTCTTGAAAATGATCATGACATAAAGTAATTTAGATGGATTTAGGTTTGTTTATTGCAAATTCAAATGAGAAATCCATGCAGTTCACTCTGCGTCAGGCCATTTTTCTTCGGCATTAATTCAAAATTTATGTCGGGGTTGGGTGGGGGGGGGGGGGGGGTGGAGCTGATGACGATGGCAAGAAGTAATTAAGATGAATTAAGGTTTGTTATTCGCACACTCAATTGAGAAATCCTCACTGTGTGCTCTGTTTTCACGGATGTCCGCTGAATGAACTTGGAGCTTGTTGTGCTTTTCATAATTCGAAATTCATGTCAAATATTCAAATATTCTGAAGACTAGCGTTCATCCAATTTTTGTCTCTCCGATCCTCCAATCTCTGCAATTTCAGGTTTCGCTAAATTGAAATCCTAACCTTGATACTGCAAATTAAAAAGAGTTATCTTCAAACCTAAATCTTAAACTAAATCTAAATGAAAATAATCACACACGTACTTGGTGTATGATACTGCTTATTACTTTTCATTGTTTATAGGCCACTTTTACTAATACTATGGAAATAGTAAGAGTGACAATTCAGGGTCGGGATACCAGCTATTTTGTGACGAGGTACCGAATACTCTACTCCGATGACGCAATTGTCTGGCACATCTGCAGATCGTCTGATGGCAAGCTTATCAAGGTAAATCTTTATAGGCCCAATCTTGAAATTTGGAATTGCATTCGTTGTTATCTTTCACGTTTATGCGTGATATATGATTTGTTTTCTGTTGACTTAGTAAGTAGAAATGGGTATTACATATTTTTTTCGAAATTATTTTATTCTTGTTTTTATTCTAGTATTTCTACGGGAGTAGTGCGGAGCATCAACACACCTCATCACTGCTACGGCCTACATTAAAGACTCGCCATGTGAGAATCAATGCGTACAATTGGTATTACGACATCGTTTTCCGCTGGGAGCTATACGGTCGTGAGGCGACGGAGCTATCAGGTACTCTCTCTCTCTCTCTCTCTCTCTCTCTCTCTCTCTCTCTCTCTCTCTCTCTCTCTCACACACACACACACTCACACACACTCTCTCTCTCTCTCTCTCTCACACACACACACACACACACTCTCTCTCTCTCTCACACACACAAACACACTCTCTCTCTCTCACACACACACACACTCTCTCTCTCTCTCTCACACACACACACTCTCTCTCTCTCTCTCTCTCTCACACACACACACACTCTCTCTCTCTCTCTTAAACACACACACACACACTCTCTCTCTCTCTCTCTCGCACCTATTTTTGTGTACTATAAAAAGGAAAATACCTCTTTAGATTGAGTATATAATCCCATTTTTTCCAAGTTAAGGTTTCGCTATACATTTGGATAATCAAAATATTACAACTCAACTTCCTTCGAATGATTAACATCATGACTGGTTAGGATAGTTTTCAAAGATATATGTGGTCCTATGCCTTAGAAAAATAAAGCCTAAGCATTGAATGGTTTAGTTTCCTCTGTGTGTAAAGCATTAGTCACACGGTCACAGGTTTTCTCTCGGTTGACCATCGTTGACCATGTTTGACGATGATTTACAATTCTTCTTCTTACGAGAATCTAACCTTGTGTCAGGCAAATTGAGGTTAGACATCAAACCTTCAATCATCTAACACAAACTTTTAGCACAGGGTGGCACCCATTATAATACATTTAAACATGCTTAGTTATGACAGAAGTGGTTGGCACTGTGCTGCTTCCTGTATATCTGCTTTGCAGTCGTTGCAGCACATGCCATTGCGTTTACGCACTTCTTGATTTTACCAGGCTCTTAATAATGATATCTTGAAAAAAATCTGGCTCTGAAAAACTACTTTTCCTGAGAAAAAATACTGGGTTTGAACATTCTATACGTCCGTCTCCATGCAGTCTACTTACTGATGCTTAATTACGTGAATCCGTTTTGTAGAGGTGCACCATCACCCGCTTGGAATGGAAGATTACCGAATAAGGGATTCCCAGATAAGTACATATCGGCCACTCAGTACTTACATGCCACAGACAGGGCGTCTGAATTACTTTGACCCACGACAGATGGTCGTCAGCAGTCCCCACTTTAAAACTGGAAGCAGCAGCTGGATGCAGGTAGGGCTGTTTTTCAAAAACTCATCCTCATTCATTTTTGACCCATTTACTTTAGTAGGTTTACCCCCTTTGACCCATTTACATCATAAACACAGGCTGCGTGGTTAAACCGATCACTGTTTTGACCTAATTAAATCGTTAGGTTTTTGTGACATATTCTCACGTATTTAAATCCTCCATATTAGTATATATTAAAATAAAACTAATACTATATCATATTTTGATTAATGTCCATTACGGATTTTCTTAGCAATACTATGTTTGTTGGCATGTTTGCCATATTAATTTATTCATATTCTCTCATTTAAAAAGGGTTGATGTATATAATAATGAATATAATTAGATATCCACATCAGTTCTCTTTACCAGTGTGGTATCTATCCACTATCATTGCAAATCCTGCCGAATTGAAATATGTGTGTATGTAGTCGTATATCAAGACTGTTTATTCGTGGTGTACACTGCAATTTCTGAGTTATTTCATTTGAAATATTTTGAAAGTTTCACAACACTAAATTTAAAATCGCCAGTAGGTAATCCAAGCGATGATTTTATTTCAGGTGGACCTTATAGTTCCACATATCATCACAGGGTTCATTGGCCAAGGTCGACCGTACAGTTCAAGCCAACGCTGGATGCAGACATATGTGGCAACATCAAATCAAACAACAACATGGGTCACACATTCTGACAAGGTAATCTTATTACTGCAACGGATGTTGCATCATCATCATCACTTCTAGGCCATTTGTATTCATAACGCTATTATAAGTTTCAGTATTTCAAAATGGAACTCTCATAAAACCCACACGCACATACATACACACACACACACACACATATATATATATATATATATATATATATATATATATATATATATATATATATATATATATATATATATATATGTATATATATATATATGTATATGTATATATATATATATATATATATATATATATGTTTATATATATATATATATAAATATATATATATATATATATATATATATATATATACATATATACATATGTATATATATAATGCATTGTCAGTATCCCAATTCAGACCAGTACCAAAAACAATTTGACCATCTGGTAGCAGAATGATATACTTCTCTCAGCTTTTTAATACTTATATAAAAGTGTTTGCAACCTTTCAAATAAAGATTTGAGATTTATAATATAAAGGGCAAACATCGCTGTATCCCAGCGGGCACTGGACGTACAATATACGTACAATGTACGTACATTGTACGTCCAGTGCCCGCTGGGATAAACGTTGTTCCATCTCTACGATTTGTCATGTAATTTTGATTCCTTACTCATATTTGTTCATATTCTAAGAAGTTTTAATTATCTCTTTCCTGCTTTCCATAAGCCACAGTGGTTTCAACAAATTACCAACAAATTTAATCCCTCTTTTAAACTCTTAATTACCAGTCACTATTTTTGCTTGGCATATTTAGGAATGGCGCATGCGCATGCTTCTGAAAAACCAATAGGTTGTCTCTCTACACTTCAATAGCTGTTATGTAATCTGGTCAGAACACATTTTTGGTTGATTCTTTAAGTCTGTTTGAATAAATATTTGCAAAAATAATGATTTTATCCAAATCATCATCTTTCGGGAAAATAGCCCATCCCTAATACTCTCGCTATAAGCCTTCTAGGCCTACTAGCCGTCAGGGTTTTATCAAATAGTGTTTAAGCATGGTAGAAGTATATTATTTCAGTATATCAGTATAAGTGTTAGGCGTCATTCTGCATAATAAATGCTATTATTCTTTATGACTAAAAATACATGAATTGCAAACTGGCAAGGAAATGTACGTTAACTTAACAACAACCTAAGGCTGATGAGTTCAAGGGAAATCTAATTATGACCATGTGGACCAAATTGAAGATATAAGGAATATAGTATAGTATAGTATTTATTGACTGTATACGTAGATATAAAAAATACATCATATACAAATAAGATACATAATACATGAGAATACAATAAATATAATTTGGGAAACTTGCTTGATAAATTCACATAGGTTTCCAACATGACAAGTTATATACAAATTACCAGAGGGATGTCCATTGTGCAGATTCGGTCATGTCATAATTGCTCTTAATGTGGAGCAATACTGTCCGGTACCCTTAAGGTTACCCGACACCTACTCTATTGGAAATTGCTTTCCTATACATCCTGTTGATATAGTCACAGGATGTTATCCAAAAGCGAATCATTTCATTTATATCTAACTCGGGGATAACTCTCCCTAGTAAATAGTAGGGTATATGTTTTACTTCTATACGGAAGATTCTTCGGACATTGGGACATTCATTATAGATCTTATCATACATTTCTTTCCTTTCCTCATGGTAATATGGGCATTGATTGATAATATGAATAATATCTTCCACACAAAACATATCACAAAACTCACAGGCTCTGTTACTCAGAGGTAACCCTTTCAACCTAACATCGTCTCGTTTTAACCTACTAGTATGGCACACTATTTTGCCCATGACTTCGCACTTTTTCATCAGACTGTGGTCCATATCAGACAGACTCCACCATGTTAGATATCGGGTGTCCCCCATCGTTGAGATCAATAAATCATTATCCTTCAATACAATATTAGCGGCTCGCCAGTTTGTGTTCTCGAGTAACCATGATCTTTCCCAAACTAATTTGGACCAGCCTTTCTTCGACAAGATTTTTGACCCATTGAGGGTCATATCTTTAATCACCTCAAAAAGTCCATACGTAATAGAAATGTTAAAAATATCAAAAACTGGACTCCTATGTACATTTTCTCAACACCGCTCTTTGTCTTTGATATACATTTGCATCCTATAAGTTAAGATGCGCCTTAAAGCACAAACTTGGTCCATCTTTAAGATAGTCAGAATAAAGAGTAGTTTCTTAACATTGATATACGAGGTCAGCTTTAACCATCCGAGTCCATAGAAGCTGCTTGAGTTTGGGGCTCTAAAAGGAAAGCGTTGTACCCGTTTACCAGCGTATCTTTAAAAAGATAGCAGCAATTCATTATCATTGTCAGAACAAACCCAAACTTCACTTCCGAAAGTAGTCGTAGGAACTACGACCTGCCAAAAAATAGTGCTACATGTCCCCATGTTTAGACCATTCTTCCTTATGCCAAGCCCAGATGAGGCGTTTAAGGTTTTACGACCTTTCGATATTTTTTCCTCAACTCTTTCTGATAAAAAAGCAAAAATATTCATCTTCACTCCCACATGATCGTACGATTCTTTCTCTTTAACCTTTTCACTGCCCAGTTTGAAAACTCTGTGTTTGCTATTCCTATCATGTGTTTTACGGTCCTCACCAAAAACTAATACAGCAGACTTAGCCGCGTTAAAGCTGAAACGCCACCTATTTCTGTACCTGTTTACTATTTCATGTACCCTGTCTGTTCTATTCTTGGACGTTGTGGCCGTTGCTTAATCATCAGCGTAGCTCGCAGGACTACTGCTGACATTCCCTATAACACAACATAGCTTAGATAATTCCAACTCATTCAGTAATTCATTAATAAACACGAGATA
Source organism: Maea johnstoni (assembly GCA_963942565.1). NCBI lineage: Eukaryota > Metazoa > Annelida > Polychaeta > Spionida > Magelonidae > Maea > Maea johnstoni. The sequence goes on along the minus strand of OZ012687.1, from coordinate 5,950,308 downwards.
TTTAGTCAAGGAGAGAATCCCGCCCTGATGGATCCCGCATGACATTGGGTACCACTCCGAAAAGCTCCCTGCCACACGGGCTCTGCAATAAAAGTCTTTATATGTGCGATACATTAATCTCCATAATCTACCTTTAATTCCTATTTTGTAAAGTTTATAAAAAAGGCCATTAATCTAGACAGTATCGAACGCCTTCTCCAAGGCGCTCGCCACTGTCTCTTGTAAAAGAAGAGAAGTGTATGAACTGTATGATTTTGCGACACTTTGAAAATGGAGATTGACATATTTTCCTTCCTATTTGCAGTCACCAATTATTGGCTTGTATATTGCCTGCTTTAATTGTAGTTATCATGATATATGCATAACGGATTATTTGATTACCTTTGATACAATACGATTATGAATATGTACTCAAACAACATACATACATTTATTCATATATGCATACATACATATATACACGTATACATATATATATATATATATATATATATGTTTATATATATATATATATATATATATATATATATATATATATATATATATATATATATATAAATATATATATATATATATATATATATATATGTATATATATATAATATATATATATATATATATATATATATATATATATATATATATATATATATGTGTGTGTGTGTGTGTGTATAAACATGTTAACAAATATCATTATATCTATATAAAAATGCCAAGTCCATCTTAACTAAGAGTGATGGAAAAACAGAACACTGTTTAGTCACGCTGTATGCATAATGATCTAATCAGTGTAGTATCGTACCTGTTATTTCTTCAGATATATGATTGCACATTCGACCAGTGGCTCGCGGTACAGACAGACTTTATTGAACCTCTTTTTGCACGTTACATCCGTTTCTACGTTCATAAGTACGAAAGTTATCCCATGATTCGTCTAGAAATTCTAGGTCGTCTAATAGATAGTAAGTGTCCTTTTGAATAACGTTTGACAGCTGATTAGGATGTCCTTCTTATTGAAATGTACTCAAATACATACACACAAACATACACTTACACGGTTATGTATATACACACATATATATGTTTACACACACACACACACATATATATAAATATATATATATGTATATGTATATATATATATATATATATATATATATATATATATATTTATATTTATATATATATATATATATATATATATATATATATATATATATATATATATATATATATATATATATATGTATATATATATGTATATATATATATATATATATATATATATATATATATATATATATATATATGTATATATATATATATATGTGTGTATATACATAACCGTGTAAGTGTATGTTTATAAAATAAACATGGATAGAGGGAGCTCCTACTTAGGTCGTAGTGTTGTTGTATTAAATATGAACTTTGAGTTAAGTTTGTTTTACTTTTTAAATTCATTTACTTATCATGGAATATTAATAACAATAAAAAACATAGAAGTTTGTCTTTGAATGTGAAAATGCTAATGCCTTAAAAAAGGATTTACATCCCTGTAGACAGAAATGTGAGAGATAAATTTTCAAAATCTGAGGTTAGCCACAGCATTTATCAAATCTTGTAGTTTACTGTATTTACCCCATGAAATAAAGATTATTATTATTATTATTATTATTATTATTATTATTATTATTATTACTAGAGTAGTATTACAATTTAGTAAGTGCAACTAGTATGAATGTAAATGAATCTCAAAACGACGTTAAGGCTCGGAATTGGGATCGGTATCATAATAATAGTGATGCCAATCTCGAGCCCAAAATTACCAAGTCAATACCAGTCCTTGCTGCAGTACAAACTTGGTTTGAGACTGCCAAGAGTAACCGTATGCTTAGTAGTAGTTCAACCTACAACACCCTGAAATCTGAACCCCCCTATAGTAAACGTTTTGGCCCAGTCCCAAGCCGTTCCCTTTTACAACGTTTCACTTAAAGTGGGAAGATCGATATGTGCATGTGTGTATGTGTTTGATTTAACTTGTTTAAGTCGTTCATGTTTGAATTGACATGGTCAATAAAGATGCATACATACATACAATGACATTTAACCAGATACAAGTGTTTAGAAGTTTCCTTTATAATATCGAACATGAAATATGACAGTTTACTGCACTTTGTAAGCAATTCGACACGAGAGCCTCAAATAATGCTCAATTTAGCTACATAAGTATTTATATCATTGTTATTATTCTGAAATTAAGCTAAATACAGCAGGGTAGAATTTCGATTTCGTCATATTTTTCTAACATATTTAGGCTTGTGACTAGCCAGTTGTAAGTTGAGGAGAAAACTGGAGTACCCTGCGGAAACAACTGCAAAACACCATGTCACAAGCAACTTTCGCACATGCCCCTGCCTATTTTCCTACCTAGGCAGTGGTGAGAGACAGCCATCATTCAGTGGCAACGCTTAGACTTCTACGTCATCAAGACAGGCCATATATAAACATTGAGATGTGTCTGGAAGTTAGCAATGAAAATAATATCACAAGTCTAGGCCCTCCGTAACGATAAAGAATTTTGTTTCCAGATTAATATTGTGTCAGTGTCAGCGTAAATTTGATATTTCTGTTCAATGCATCTTAGAATTGTTGGTTAATGATGAATATTTTTCATTAAAGATCATCCTGCACTTGGCATGGCAAGTAGAGCAATTGGCGACGATCAACTGATGGCTTCCAGTATTATGACTGGCTTTCAGGATACAGATGCCCGACCAGGTGGCGCCACGTGGTGTGCAGGAACTTCTGACAGTGATCCCTGGCTACAAGTTGACCTAAAAGCAAGTACCAAATAACAATAGAACATAATAGAAGAACGCACAAACACACACACACACACACACATATATATATATATATATATATATATATATATATATATATATATATATATATATATATATATATATATATATATATATATACTGTAAAGTTCGAAATATTAGCGTGGAACTATTATTAGCGACATTAGCGAGTGGGTCAGATTCGCTAATATTACGATCCGGTAATATTTGTTCCATTTTTCAACGATTTTTCTTTTTTTTTCTAGGTAGTCTCACTTCGTTATCTTGGAGAATATTTTATCACATAGCTCAAACTAGAACAGTCTTTCCCCTATGTGAAATCCTTTAAGATTTATTCTATGTTAAGACTGAGAGAATGTTCATTCACATTCACACAGGAGAATAACATACATGTGTGAGATAAGTAGTAAAACAATGTGCCAGTCAACATCAGATACGGCATTTAAGAATTCAAACAGGGAAAAAAGTATTCTCTCCGTCTGATAAAAGCATAAAGGAATTCACACAGGGGAAGACCATTTAAATGTGATATACCATGTGCACCAGCGTGGTTCAAGGCACGTCCGCCAAAATAACGCGCCTACGTTTATCAAACCAGGTCTAGTTTGAATATCTGTCGGCAGATGGCGCTTTTCGAGATGGTTCAGACGCTAATATTACGATTCGCTAACATGGAAAAATGGATCAATTCGCTAAATTTAAGCACGCTAATATTTCGAACTTTACAGTATATATACATATATATATATATATATATATATATATATATATATATATATATGTATATGTACATATATATGCATATATATATATATGTATATATATATATATATATATATATATATATATATATATATATATATATATATATATATATATATATATATATATATATATATATATATTAAGGAATAGGCATGACATCTATGTTCAAATCTTAAGTTGATAACAAACGCAGAGGAACATTTTCCAGTTATTAAAGGTTAGACACACAACAAGCTATTATCATTTTGATATAAATAATGAATCAGCTGCATACAATTGATGAATTTCCCAATGTTACTGTATTACTATGACCTACATCTAATGCATGATTGGTATTTTAGGTTCTTTATCTTATAACGGGCATATCAAATCAGGGTAAAGCAGACACCAGGATAAGTGAATTTGCTGTTTCATATGGTGTTGACGGCAAGAACTTTACCTTCATTAACAAGGTAGGTGCATCAAATAACATTTTCATTCATTACCTTTTTGTTACGATGTCATATCTCAGCGACATTTTATATCAAATGTGATCCCTTCAACTGTTCATTCCTCTCCCATGTATTCATTGCGTCCCCCCTGAGTGGTCAAATCTAATTGGTCAAAGATATGAAAAAATAGTGATGAGCATGGTACTACGCATTGTAGACCTACTCTATGAGTGAGCATCGTTATTAACATTACATTGCACAGCTGCTTCTTGACGATTTTTATCATGCATACATATTCAGCAGACATCGATATTAAGAAAATATATAGCCAGAAAGACTATTCAAGAGGTTAGATTATGGATTGAGAATGCAATATCTTGGTAGGACACGCGAAGTCGTGTGGAGACAGGGTAGCGCCACCACACGTCAGGCGGAGAAGAAATAGGGCAATCTCACTCAAATCTACAGACAAAAGCTGATCACCTACCAATACAAGGGACCTAAGAACAGACTGTATGATTTCACTTTGACAGAAAAAAGATTGTTGCTTTACACGGGGATTAACCAATGTAGAGCGCGCGTTCATAATCGCAAAGCCAGTGATACGATATTGTACTGGCTGATGATCATAATAGAACGTTTTTGAGTGTGAAAGAGAAAAACTAAAAGGTTATTACTATGGTCACCATCTCTCCCCATATTTTGCTAACCAGTGATTAGCCTTTATTGAAAAGGCGCTGTACCTTGGGCTGGAAATGCGAGCAAGCTCGCAAAATAAAGAATTGGCGCAAAAACGTCAAGTGAATATTACCGTATTCAAAAACTCAACTCTGAACACAAAGCAAGGACTAGTATATCCCACTAAGAGCCAAAACTGATTCCAGGAAAGCCTCAAAGTAGAGTCGGGGCAATTGATATCTGCACTAGTCGACCAGGAGTCATTCAGTGACCTGTTAACCTGGGCATGAACGACTGCCAGGGCGTGATACTCAGGCACCACATATCTTTGGCTTTGATGGCATGAGCAGGCAGTCGTTTCTATGCCACTTCAGCTGTGAGACCATCAATCATGCAGTCATAATTAATGACTGGTTTTTCCTGCACTTTTATTAATTAGTGTAAGAATTAAATCCTGGCACTGTATGTATAAACTCTTAATTGGTTCATTTCTTTTCAGACTTTCACAGAGAATACTACCGACACCAATCTAACAGCGATTGTTCGACACCCCTTTCCTTACCTAGCTATTGGGAGGTATTTAAGGATCCATCCAAGAGAAAAAGTTGGCACGGACCCTGGAAAATGCATGTCGGTAGAGATATATGGAAAGGAAGCTCCCGGTAAGCTTTACCCTTGCAATGCTGAGGTATCTTTCGTCCAAAGCACAAAGACGCAACGATTTTTAAAATATTCTTTAGCCTGTTACGTTGGCATTAATTAGATACCTCTTACTGAGTACTCTCAGGTGAGTACCCTTGTGCCAGGCTTTCAATCATTTTTTAGGTATTTTGCATTATTTTGTATTGGATAAACTAGCTACCAGCAGCATAAGGGTTAAGATAATGATTCGACTACCAAAACCTCATTCCATAAAAACTAAGTCACTCTTACCCTACACGTCCCATGGCAGAAATAGGTCAATGTTTCAATTGCAATGGTCTGAACACTGGTCAGTGTTTGAACCGTTGAAGACATGAATATTCACTAGCTGTCTATCACAGGCTAGCCATGACTGTATCACAACGAATGATAAGAATGTGTTAGTTACTTGACACTTGCTAGGTAAAAATATTTATACGTGGAAGTAAAGTTTCAATACCTTAGTTAAAGTCCGATTTTCAGACACACAAGTAGTATTGTAGAACGACCGAGCTCATTCTACATACATGCCAAAATATGTTCCATTATTTCGTAATGGCGAGATCCAAAACCTGTATTGGACTTAGGATTCCTTGCAAACTTTAATGACTGGCAACAGATAGCCTCATGCTTGGAAACTAGTACTAGCATGTTTACTAATACTAGTACACCTGCTGTTGTTGCTGCTCCCCTCTTTTCCCTCTAATTATTATTCTGCATCTTCGTATTTTCACCACCATCACTACTACTACTACTACTACTACACCTCATACTACTACTACTACTACTACTACTACTTCTACTACTACTACTACTACTACTACTAATGCTACTACTACTACTACTACTACTACTACTACTACTACTACTACTACTACTACTACTATTACTACTACTACTACTACTACTACTACTATTACTACTACTACTACTATGAATGGAAGCAGGATATTCAAACATGTCGTTTTTTTTTCATTACAAGCTTGTCCACCCGGAAGCATACAGTGGGGAGTTAAATGTGTCTATTGGCAAGGCCCACTTTACTTCCGCCATGAAGAAGCAAAGAGTCACTGTCAGAAGTTCACATGGGCTGGTGACGGTCGCCTGCTTCGACCAAGATCCAGTGAGGAAGGCATTTACTTCGCTAATGTTATCACCAGGTGAACTACGTTGTTTCCTTACCTGAGTCAAACAAACACACACATACAAATATACACACACGCATTAACACACATACGAAAGTATATATATATATATATATATATATATATATATATATATATATATATATATATATATATATATATATATATATATATATATATATATATATATATATACATTCTCGAATGAGGTGGAAACAGGAAAAAGGCCTGTTCTATCCTATCATATGTCAAGTTGACATAGCTACCTGCAATATAACATATTTGAAGAGATGCATCAAAATCTCCAGTATTATCACTATAACTTAGAAGACCATCAATTTTCTATCAACCTCAAAAGTCTGACAATGTGTAAAGCCCCTCTCACACAAGACCATGAAGTCTACATGACTGTAGACGAAGTTGGGGTGTTTCACTCCGTGTAGATTTCGCGGAGGTTTGTGTAGGCTTCGCGATAAAACAGGTACACTTCCTGAAACTTTGTGTTCACTTCAGGATAAACCTTGTTCACTATGTGTCCACGCTGAAATCTTTTGGCTGTTTAAAAATATCCATGAACTCCACACGAAGTTTGACCTAGAAATACATCATGTCAACTTCATTTTAAATTAATGTACACTTCGGGGAATACTGATTGACTACTGGTTGACATCGTGCTACTTCATACTCACTTCATATCCAAATTCAAACACGAAGTGAACGTGAAGCCAACACAAAGTACCGTGAAGCCAACACGTAGTCAACCAGTAGATCACGTGACGCTCAACATCCAACGCTAATTGAGGAGAATGAAGCATTCAAATTCTGTATGTATTTCAACTACAAAAAACTCATTTAGCGTATCAATTTTCTTCATTCCTCACATCCTTCTGATCCTTGCCCCTATACACGCTTTAACATCTCTAATAGTTACAATAGATCGACGTTGGGTCCTATAAAACCACATCGGAGACAATACTAGATAAAACATAACAAATGATATACCCCCCTTTACTTTGCACTATGGTAAATACATAACACTAATATGGTCTAACATAAATACAGAACGACCCAATATAAGGCACTTAATTTTCTTTATTATACATTATACCCAGCAAACACAAAACATTTGTGCTATGTATGTAAAAAATGTTTTACCCAATATCTGTGAAATGATACAGAAAATATTTATTATTGTTAAAACGTTTGATTATTAGTTATATTTGAAGTATTATTGTCACAACACTTTGAAATACATTTACACAATAATGCAAAAATGATTCATCAAATATTTCTGAGAAACATTTCATTATATATATATATATATATATATATATATATATATAGATAGATAGATAGATAGATAGATAGATAGAAAGATAGATAAATATATATATATATATATATATATATATATATATATGTATATATATATGCATATATATATATATGTATATATATATACATATATATATATACTAGAAAAGTACCCGTCCTACGGACGGTAACCACGAAATTTCTTTTTACGTCAAAAATATCAGGGTACCCAGATATCCTTGCAACCTCACACTTAGGGCTACCTAACCTATGGATCAATAATTCAAGAGGCTTGGTAAACATATATGCCATTGATAGATAAGTTGTCAAACCGGTATTGGAAAGGTGGTGGTGGGGTGGTGTCCATTTATCATATCACTCATGACGAATTCTAATCATTTCTACTCAAAACAATTTTCGTTTAGTAAGATCAATATAACGTATGACATACGATATGTCATTTACACCCGTCCTAATTTGGTTCTTCCTGTTGAAAGATATCATTTATGAATTTTTGTCATTCGGTATTATTTACAGACTCGTTTACAACTTTTTAAAGCTAAGATTATTAATGGGGTAGGTTAGAGGAGGAAACACAGATGTATAAACCTCTCACACTTGAATGGTAGACTCATTCTACACGAACTGTGATATAACAATTCGTAGCTTTGCTTGCTTTCTCCTCTGCCACTTAGGGATACGTAGTGACGGGTGCCGTAGTAAACGGCGAACACCACCTACATACCCTTAGCCCCCATTGCCATTCTCATCACGCACCCCAACCTAATTGGAGTTGAAGAATGTCGTGAGAGAAAGCTCGCAATCGTTCACTGCGCTGGATTCTCTCTTGGCAATAATGCAATTTCAATCAAAGTGCAACACAGTAATCTGCTTAGCATAATTGGCCAACTAAACATTTGCAAGTTATTTGATTGAATAAACGTGGTCAGTTCATATATAAATTTGTCAAAATCGTAAATAGTTTAAAACATTTATTGAAAGAAATATTCTTTATTTTACCAATATGCGGAATTCAGTACTCTTTACACGTCTGTTGGTAACTTCCTATGTTGTTTTAAAGCTGCACATGAATATTAATTGACCTAAGTTCCGCAGGTTAGGTGCTAAATATAGTCATTCATATATATATATATATATATATATATATATATATATATATATATATATATATATATATATATATATATATATATGTATATGTATATATATATTATATATATATATATATATATATATATATATATATATATATATATATATATATATATACCGGGTATATATATATGTATATGCTATCAATGAAATATTTTGGGAATAAAGTCCAGATACGAAAAAAAACGTGGAAAGAATGTGTATGAGTTGGGCCAGTAAGCATTTTGGTATGATTCTACCCACAAATTATTTCCAAATGATACTTTTATGTGGATATCCTCCCCCTCCCTCAAAAAATGATAAATATATAAAAAAAAATGGTCCTTTCTTTGAGCTGCTACGCTACGATTGTTAAGGAAATGTAAAAACAATACTATTTCAATAATTGTTGAAGGAAAACATATTCCAAAGGAGGCACAATCTTCATTCAAACACGGATTAATTCCAAGCATACCCAAAGTGAGGTATGGACATGAGGTGGTTCTATAAAATATACATAGACATTAAGTTCCATCACAATTAATTTTGATAAAGATAACTTACAAATTGTATCTATTTAAAGCCGGGTAGCTTATATAGTGGCTGTATGGAAAACACTTTTTGGGACTATAGAAAAGTCCGAATTTTTCGTAAGTTCAAATATGCATGTTACCCATGCACCACCGTAGTATGCTGAATTGTTTGGGTTTGTTCAAATGCTCTCTCTCTCTAAGCGCACAACCTTTGATTGTGTTTTTCCCAAGGGATGTGTCCGTACGCTCTTAGCGCCGATGCAGGCATTTTCCATTGTGTCCATGCCGCCTAAACCCGGTGCATGCCCAGGTTCCCTTTGATTACCCGGGTAAGCTACGCTACTACAGTGTGCGTGCTTCTGCCACCGAACAACCAACAAAGTCCGTGCAGTGCACCCCCATTGTGGAAGCAGAAGTTTGATATCGGTTGTACTATATATCGCCGGGTGGTCATACCATACCCGGCCGTGCTTGAGGATAAGAAATCAGCATCAAAAGCACCTTTTTGTTTGATTTTTTTTAATTAGTTTACGTTAAGAACCACCTAGATACACTCGTCCACCAAACTGCCAACTCAGAATTAGGCAAACAGGCGCGGCAACGGAGATCATGCGTTGCAAAGGATTGGGCCTCCTCTCTTATAATATATATATATATATATATATATATATATATATATATATATATATATATATATATATATATATATATATATATATATATATATATATATATATATATATTTGCATTTATCATTTCACTAATGTTTTCCCTATGGTTATTGAATATTTTTTGAATTGAAACCTCATTAAAGCGATAATACCTATTGCTATTGTTATTGCTTCACATATTTACTTACTTTTGCTATCAAGCTATTTAGGACATAACTATTTTCATAACTATTGCACAAATGTTACGTAGAAAATATCATTGGTGAAAATCATTTTTTAGGGATAATTATCAGTATGAGATACTGTATACCTGGTATTTTTACAGGCATTAAATATTTCCTTATCTTGTACTGGCCATGATAGCCCCAAAATAACATTCTTCAAATAAATATCCCGATTTGTTTATGCATTGTTTGAGTGCTTAAATGTGTCAATTTTAAGTAGCGCAAATACCCTTTACCACTCCAAATTAAAGCCGTATACAGTGTGAGTGAAATGACTACATAAATATGGCTACGCAGATCCAGGCTAATGCCTTGCACTAATTTCATGTTGTGTTTGTGATCACTTCTGGTTAACTTCCCATTAGCATCGCGTTATCTTCTGGTTGAGTCATGTTTGGTCTGGTTGTCTTCTTGATAGTTCATATAGGTTCATGTGAACTTCACATTCACTTCGTGCTACATGTATAGACGTATTCAATCTTGTTGGCTTTGTGTTGTCTTTGTGTACGCTTCGTGTTGTATGGTCGAGTGGGTGTAACACCTCAAATTTTTCGCGAAGTCTACATGAAGTGGAAGTCAGCACCTTCGTGTACAGTCGTGTAGACTTCGTGCTCTTGTGTGAGAGGGGCTAAAACTTCAAAGTTTTCGCGAAGTCTACATGAAGTGGAAGTCCGCACCTTCGTGTACAGTCGTGTAGACTTTGTGCTCTTGTGTGAGAGGGGCTTAAGTGCTGTGCTTCCTCCATTGCTGATACAATTCACACTCAGCAGTCACCTTTATACATTGCATTTGTATATAGTAGCCACTTTTTAGTCTACTGGAATGACACGTAATTTAAAGAAGAATTTGAATATCTTAGTTTATGTAAGGTTTAATATAAGCAATATACCACTAGGACAATACTGCACTTGACTAATTATTTTTCAAAAATGTCACAACTATCCCAGTAATGTTTTGTGTATGAGTTAGTGGTGTCTTGTTGCAAACTTACTACTTTAGTTGGGCATCGATTTCTGAAAGGTTTCATAGAGGTCTAATAATTACTAAAAGATTCACATGATTTTAACATTTTCCTGTTTGATACAAGTTTTAATGCAAATTTTGAAGAGAGTTCTTGTGAAGAGCACTGCAGTCTATGATTCACTGGTCGGGGCATGAAGTGGCAATGCCACTCATTGAGTCACAGCTGATAGCAATTGGAAAACATGGCTGCTACCAGGGGCTGGGCAGTCAGATGGCAATATGTAAAATTCTCCCCTCATGGGATCACTGAGAGGAAAAGGAGGATAGCATCCTATTCTTGAAGTGTATTACATTTATCTAAGCTAATATGTATGTGAGACTTTAGTTTCCCTTAAGCTGTGGGAGCCAATTGTTTGGATAAGTGAATTTTACTGGGAAAGAAAGTTTTATTTCATTTGGAGTAATCATCTAACAAGTGTTTGCACCATAATTCGGTGGAGACTGTAATTTATGTTGGTCTTTTAACGTATTTTAATCGTTTATTTTTTGGTTTCTATTCTTCCCGCTACTCCGGGCCGCTACTCCTATTTCGTAACAATAGATCAATCTATATTCTATACTAGATCTGATCAGTCTTTCTGTTTTGACTAGAATTATCCTAATGTACAAAACAACTATAAAAAGTTATACTTTTTTTTAACAATGTTAAGAACAACAACTTTCACAGTGTATAAGTTTGGCTGAGCATTTACGCTGATTACCCTTTATCAACTCGTAAACCACACCGTCCGTTAGATGGTCTATCACATACCAAGTGTTCTTCCATGTCCTTAGTCTTTGTGTTTGAACAAATGTTACACGACCAATTGGAATTGCCAGTGTGCTATCAGTAACCCAGAATGTTTTATTTGACACAATCATGCCATCACTGATATATCCTGAGTGGAACAACCATAGCAATACTAATTGATACAATGTGTCCATCATGTGTAGGTAAATAACAATTAATCCTATTCACTGGAGTGCAGTACTTGCTTGTTCTGAGCATGTCACCTGCCTCATCATGCATCAAAGACGTCCATAGTGCAACTAGTAGGGCCAAGATGGCGAGAATGAGAACCAATGATAAGAGATTGCTGTTCTGTAACTCTACACATGCCCTTTCTACTTCCAGTGCCCTTATATTCACTGTGACTCAATCAGCACTATTTTATGGAATGCCCTTTGCACATTATTTCAGGTAATGCGAGGGGGTACCAAATGGGAAGGTGGAGTACCAAGACAGCAAGATATAGCAAAGACACTCCCCCATCCAATTTGATACTCCCTCACATTTCTTATAACAATGTGCAAAGGGCATTCGATAAAAGAGTGCTAATTATCTCCGAGTGGATAATGGAGTAGGTGAGTAGCAATAGAAAGGGAATAAGCACAGTTAATAGCTGCAGCACAGCAGGTGCACCTCGTGCTGCCCAAGGTGTCTACAAATGTCGCCATTTCTTAAATTTCTCCTCTAAAGCATGGGCAGCCCAGGCATAGTACATGACCGCAGGCCCGATTGCCACCCATTTTGTGGGCATAAATGCATTGATGACCTCACCACAGAACGTAGCTTTTATTTGCAGGCTAACCGGGTCATTGGTGAGCTTGGCTTATATTTTTGACATGATATTCATGGATGTTTGTGTAACCGGCACAGGCGGACGTCCGGTCGACTGGTCCAGTAATTAAATATATGTACCTGTACAGCTCTCGAGTGATTATTCCATTGTTACACTTGTTAACATTGCGTCATGTTTGGTTTCACGCTACGACGCTCAGAGTAAGTGAGCAACACCAAACTTGCATTTATGAACAATTGCGAGTCAACTCTTTTTTTACAGGACAAATGCTAAAATAAACAGTGCCAACAACAACTACCACCTCAAATATCCCAAGTCAGATTCGAACTCGGGCAGCGAGTAGTCAGTGGCAGCGCCGTGAACCTGACAAGAATGGATGCCAGCACTTACCTATGTAATAGGGACTAGGGTTGCATACCGGTACTCGGGTACCGATAGGAACCGAGACTCATTTCGAAAAGAACCGGTATTTTACCGTTTCGTTGAGAACCGGTACTAAAAGGCACCGTTTCGTTTTTGAGTACCACTTCGTTTACAATAGATGAATAATTTTTTTACTGCCAATTCGATGCGGCGATGACGCATTGTGTGCTGATTTTCGCCGAAAGAGTTATAGACACGCTGTCTGGAATAGCATTCGACGGGAAACACGATACGATGTAACATCCCACGCACGTTCGCAGTGCGTGGTGGCGATCATTTGCTTCGGTTAACTTCGTCAATGTCCGTCTCAATCGTTGGTTCTGTTCCCCAATTCTACTATTGATTGTTGTCGTAGAATTGAGGAATGGAACCACACTTGTTAGCGACATGAACGTCGTAAAGAAGCCGATCAGGCCTCGGAGATCAGAGGCACCGTTTCTCTGTTAACGATACCGGTACTACTGGTACCGTTTCGCCAGTACCGGTACCAGTATCGTACCGTTTCGTGTTAACGGTATGCAACCCTAATAGGGACACATTAGCATCACAACAATATCAATCTGTCAAAAATGGGACAGTGACAACCTAAACAATATGTCATTTATGCTTAGGTTGTTAGACATACATACAAGCACAAGAGATGCCATTTACACACATATTGTGGTAGATGCATAAGCGACCCAAGGCCTTGCTTTAGGTAGCAAATTTCAATAAATGCATATTGATTGTTCATTTGCAGTCACGCATGGCTAGATGGGGAATTCACAGGACCAACAAATGCGACCTACACAGATGGTACATTCCCAAAACAGGTGCCTTGGTATAACGCACTTTCGTCGGTCGGTGTTGGTGCAAAAATTCTACTTTATCAAACCACAGGATATTTGAACCATTTGATGGCCACTACCCATGCATACCAAGTTCTCTGTGAAACTGATGCTTCTGGTAAGTACGTTTGTGTGTGTATGTATCTGTTATTCTATGTATGTGTGAGTGCGTGTGTGTATGTATGCATTGATCTACCGGTACATATATTTGTATTTATTTATCTACATATATATGTATCTGTGCAGATGTATATTATGTATTTATGTTTTTGGCTGTGCATTATGCATATATGATTGTGGGTAGGCACATATACTGTAGAATGGCTAATTTTTCCGTGTGACAATTTTCCCTAATTTTTCATTTTTGGGTTTTCCCGTTTCTAATATTTCCGAAAAGAGGACATATGTTTTTTCCCGTTTTTGATTTTCCCGTTTTAAGTAGGTCTTAAGTAGTTTTAAGTAGTCCACAGTCTTATATAAACATGTGCCGTGGGTTGAAGTGCTTATCAGTACAACAACGCACACTGCAAAGGGATTATCACCAGTCTAGATAAGCATCTTATAGACTGGAGACAGTTCCCAGTGTTATATAAGCATGTGCAGGACCATGCAGCGGCCCATGCGGTGGTGGGACTTTCACCAGTCTAGAGAGGTGACTAGAAATAGATCACCAGGGATTTAATCTCTTAATCTCTTGAGTTGCAGTCACAGCATGATCAGAAGTCATACAGTGACCCCCGATTGTTCCCTGCCGCATGTGGATTGCAATAAGGGAGGACTGTTATCACTCTGAGTAAACGCAGGTCTGACCCTTCAGAGATAAAGATGGGCCCGTCTATTTAAATAAGGTCAGAATTTCCCGTGTTTATTAAATCCGGACATGAAGTGTAATGATTTTCCCGGTGTTGTTTATTCCCGTTTGATAGCATTCGGGAAAAAAACGGAAAAATAAAACACACGGGAAAATTAGCCATTCTACAGTATATGATTATCAATCTTGTACTCATAATAATTTTAGTACTTTCTCTTCACTTAAATCTACATATTTAATGAGTATTTTCAAGATAACTGCCATGTAAAACATGTTTTGATAAGCATACAAAAAACAGGCAAAATATTTCAAACTCAAATCCTGATGCTATTTTCCCAACCAAATGCAATATTTAGATTTATATCGTGTACGAAGAAAAATACCTTGTTTAACTTGGAATTATGTGACATGTTTATCTAGCATGGCACAAATTGTCTAGGTCTACTTTTTAGTAATGAATCATATTAATATGAATCATCTGGATACAGTAAAAGACTGTGTTGCCATAGCAACCACTTCAAAGACGGCAGGAAGAAATAGCTTCTTATCAAACAAGCATATAAAGCGAGAACGAACATGTGTTAACTCAACTTTCATTGGTAGTTCCCCACCATGATGAAGACTAATATTGATATTTCATATAAAATATAATTTGTGCACTTTAACTTAAAGAGTCACTTTTAAAGAAAATTATTAGAAATAGCCATGAAAAAGTGGCATCAACTTTGTTTTAAGTGAAAGCAACTGGCTAGAAACCCCTAACAATGCAATATGACAATTAAAGTCATGAGGGGTAAATTAAATTGCAATCCGCAGCGTAAGGTCATCAATATTGATTAGTTGGAAATTTCAATTTTTGAGGCTCACAGTTCAGAACAAAATGCAGCCTCATTAATTTTAGGTAAATATTGAAGAATGATATGGACTTTTATACAGAAATATAATAATATGATTCTTTTGTAAAAGGGAAGTCATTAGGAATCAAACTAACAAGTATTATTCTACCACTTATATCATCATATCTATGTGCAAGGTTAAATTTATATAGAACACTAGGTAATACAATCTAGTGTAGAAAAGAATGTGGGCAATAGATAAAAATGATATTTTCTATATTTTCATACCTTTATCACTGATTATCTTTGCATTTATACAACATAATTATCCTGCTCTTAATCATATCTTCTTTTCCTATGCTGACAAGCTAGTAAAACGATATGATACTGACACTTGTGATAGTAATTTTGCACCGCCAAAATGCCTTGTGCCAATTTTAATTGGGAATATTCATCAGAATGTAGTGTGAAGAGGTTGTTTGTGTTTGACAATCTTTTATAATTTTGGTGTCCACAATAGTTATGTGACACATAAAAATGAAACTTGAATCTAGCACAATAACTTGAAATCAATCGGCTTCTGTTTGAGGTATGAAGGGAGACCTTTAGATTGGCAAACCATTTTATTTTTCTTATGACAGGAATAATGCATCTGATTTTCATTATGCCGAACTTGCCCTACTCAGAAAAATTTGGCAGAATAAACCACTCGGATTAATTTCCTATTCTACAGTATGTATGTATGTATGTTAATTGACTACGCTTGAAGGCGTAAAAGTACGATACATAGAATAATTCAAAAAATGATAAGTTAATATATAATGATACAGGGTTCAGATAACATATGATCTGCCCATAAATAAACTAATGTGCATTTCAGGTACTGTAAGTTACCTTTAAGATATTAAAGTAAGTTAATACATCATAGTACAGGGTTCAGATAATTTATGGTCTGCCCAGTAGTCAAGTAAAATTGGGCGTAGGTTTTAATCAGGTTATTCAATCTTAAATCTCTGCTTTTTTAATTTTCATTCATACTTGCAACTACATCAGCGATTTTGGTACAAGTCATGTCACCTTTTTTCAACCGCTCATTTCTTCCAACAAAATAGTAGTGGTGAACAGTCTATCACATTCAAGCCGTTTGATATTTGGTTGATTTGCATGCCTTAAGGCAACACACTGTTTTAAGGATCCTTTGCTATTACTTTCAAACGCGTGAGTGCTGAATATTCAAACAAACATGTTCTGCATATATAATTTAATGAATCAAATGTTGTAGGTAAGGATATTTGATTTATTGATTGCTTGAAATTATATAGTCATTAGGCATTATGTGTCCATACTGGGTTACAGTAATATTTTGGGGGAAAATGGCAAGATATTTAGATAACAATTTTTAGAAGTAATTTCTAGTCGTAGACAAAGTATTTTGGTGGTAGGATGTGTGGAGTTTTTGAAGGCATTCAACCATACCTAACGAATCCAACAGATACACAACACAAACTGAACACGCAGATATACGCACAAACTAGGTAGATAAAACAACGTCTATGTGAAGTGTACATGACCTCTGCTGGAGCTAACAAGAATGCAAAAACACCAAACACGACTAAACAAGAAAAGAATGTGATGGTAATGTAATGTCTTCGCGCTACTTCGTGTTCTCTTCACGGTCACTTCATTGTCAATCGTGTTCAAAATTTGTTCCCGAAGTCAACATGAAGGTCTGCGAAGTGAAGCAGTAGTACCGCAAAGTTAGAACTTGTTGTATGGGTAGTGGACAAGAATCTTTTTAGGTCAAACTTCGCGGTGAATTTTTTGGAATTTTCAAAAATTTCCACAGCGGCCCAAAGTGACCAGGTGTTATGCGGAAGTGGCCACGAACTGATTTTGGTTGATCCGCAAGCCAACAAGAAGCTCCGCGATGTTAACAAGTACTGGAATTTGCCCACTTCGCGTAAAAACATATTCACTTCGGCCTCTATGTGAAACAGGCTTTACAAAGGTATGAGTGTCCAAACAACACCCAGACAGGCAGCTATCCTTCTGGCGTAGACTTATATTGTCTTTTACGATGTCAAGGGGTAGTCCATGCGTATAATGCCTAGTGCTAGGCTTTGTGTAAGATGTCACACAGGCCAGGCAAATTCAGTTGGATGAATAAAATGATTCAGGTGGCCCTGCCATATACTGATAAAGCCTGTTGAAATCTAAGAGTCTACAAAAACTTCTGTAACCATTGTAAAAGATTTAACCTAAAAATGACCCAGTCATCACAAAGCAATTAAATTGAAACCCTGTAACACACATGATAAGCTCTGGTGGTGGATATGTGTGGTAGGTTTTGCATCGGACATCTAAGGGGTCTACTTCAACTTTTGGTTGGCATTTTGACCCTAGATTTACCCTAAAGCAACTTTCAGAATCAGTCATGTATTTTGTGTGAACATTTACACTCTGCTTGATTTCAATCGATAGACAAATACAAATATCATCTGAGTAACAAATCTATAAATATACCTGCCCATATATTTCATGTGACCATTTATTAGCGTTTTCCCTAAAATGACTCTAAAAGCGCTTATATGTCACAAGAGGTCACTCATTTTGTATCTGAAATGACTATAAATAAGTTGTGATATTTCTGGAAGAACATGTAGTTCATTGGCTAATTGTCTGAGTGGATAAAAATGTATTTAGCCGCATAGAAAGTAACCTATGGTGGCCAATTAGAAAAAGAAATGGCCACCAAAGCTGGTCTAGGCTCAATTCACAAAGCCTCCAGTCATTAAAATAGCTACGTCACCATAAACTACTACAGTAGTACATTTCGTGCAATATCAAGGATTGCACGATTTCACCCCTTATCCACTGCCCTACACCATTTTCACAACAAGGGTAACAAATTTATCATCAGCTCCCCCCCCCCCCACCTCGACATAAATTTTGAAATAAGACATGTACAAGTTCCTAAGTTATATGTTCAAGGTTCTTGCAGCTGACACCCGATCATTTTTTTGGTTAGAGTCACCCCAAGTAGAGCGAATGGCAAGAATTAGAAGCGTGTATTCATATATATATATATATATATATATATATATATATATATATATATATATATATATATATATATATATATATATATATATATATATATATATATATTTGAGGCACGCTCTTTATGCATCACCTTGATTTTGTCTGATCCGGACAGAAATTTAGGGTCCACATCCATACGAATTAAGCCAGTTCACCTGTATATATATATATATATATATATATATATATATATATATATATATATATATACATATATATATATATATATATATATATATATATATATATATATATATATATATATATGTATATATATATATATATATATATATATATATATATATATATATATATATATATATATATATATATATATATATATATATATATATATATCAGTCATTCTACAGAAAGTGGTCAGATTCCAGGTACAAAAATATTGAAAAAATGATATCAGTAAATTCCTGTTTACAAGTAATTTTTGGAAGGGGTAGGTATATTCAAGTAATAAACAAAAATAAAACCACACACATCTGCTTTAGTTCACTTTTTATTCAAACTCGAAGTATGTGGTTCAGAAAGGTAACGGAGGTTAAAAATTACCTCAAAAAAAAAGAAGTGGGATCAGATTGGTCACTTACTCTGTACACAAATGCAATCAAACAATGTTACCATGTAGAGTGAGCTAGGATTCATGCCCAACTGCAATAAATGCTGATAAATATGTCAGAAAATGTATTCTGTATTGATTATTCACATAATCTAACAGACTAATCTATTGTGAATTTTGATTGAATAACTGATTATTTCTTAACACCTTTATTCCTTTTCTCAATGAAACACTTAATACATAGTTATACAAGTTATACATATGCTTCTTTTCTTTAAATAACTAATCCATTCATATCAATCATACAATCTCCTTTTTTGTGCAAAAATAAAACTTTTAGACCATTTTAATGTTCTAACATTGAAGGTAACGGAGGTTAAAACTCTCCCCTAAATTTTGTGAATATGACATATTTTTGTTAAATGTTACAAATAGATGAGATAGCACCAGAAGTCTTTATGGCTTGTCATCTAGTTGTTGAAGCCTTAATATCCAATTGAAAAATTCAAAGTGAAGAGTGAAAATATTAATATTTTTGATATAATGTTAGATACTTTTGGGCTTTGGCAAGATAAAGGGAGGGTGGCAAAATTCATAAAATGGGCCAAAATACAAATGTATCAGTTTGCACTAGCATTTCTTGTTTTGAGTCCATGTGTGATAACTTGATTCATTGGGCAAAACAAAAAAGAAACAAGTTCAATTTTCTTTTTGACTTAGTGGCAGTAACGCACCCTCAAAATGACCTGGCTGTGATCTCTAAGATTCAAGGTAACGGAGGTTAAAGCGCTCTCCTACATTTTGTGAATATGACACACATTTTTGTAATATGTTACAAATAAATGACATAGCACAAGAAGTCAATATGACTTGCTATCTAGTTGTTAAGTCGTAATATCAAGTTGTAGAAGTCAAAGTAAAGAGTGTAATATTATTTTCTTTTGTATGATGTTAGATACTTTTGTGCGTTGACAAGATAAAGGGAGGTCATATGGCAAAATTCATGTAATTGGCCAAAATATACAAATATATCAGTTTGCACTACGATTTCTTGTGTTGAGTCCATATGTGAAAATTTGATTCATTGGGCGAAACAAAAAAAAAGTTCAATTTTGTAGTTTTGACTACCGTAATGTGCCAGTAAAGCACCCTCAAAATGGCCATTTTTGGCCATAATCTTGTGTCATTTCAAACTTTCATTTTCTAAGTCATGCACCAGATAGATATCAGGTTACATTTTGAGCTGAAATTTGGTCTAATCTATTGGGTATCATGCAACAATGAAGTGATGTCGTATGTATTCATTTTTTAACATCAAACTGTTCAGCCATGGCTATACACAGCCATATTTTTCCATTTTCATCTTCATCAAATTCTTAAGTGATAGGTTCATAGGTTAGTTAATAATCATTCAAAGTATTTGACAAAACAATTATTTGTTTAATTATTTAGAAATTATTTCCTAAAATTTGGGAAACCGTGATTTTAAAGTGACATTATGATTGTCACACTTGCTGTACATGCTTGTAACCACTTGACAAGTTATTGATTTTCTATTTTCCATTCTTGAACTTCTATTGCTAGATGCTGGATTTAAAGGCTAAGAAATGTGTTATCATGTATAAAATGGCATTTGTTCATGCAATACCTTATTGTCTAAAGGGTCTTTAGAATTTATACCATTGAGCACTCTATACCCTGCCATTTTCTACAAAGACCAAAATCAGTCTGATATTGATATTCACTATTTCATTTGCCTGACAAATGTAGCTTATACATGAACTGGTTTTAGTCACAATCCAAGAGATTTTACTTTTGAGAAAAATAAAACACAACTACCCCCCCCCCCCCCTTTATTTTGCTAAGGCCCTTTTGAAATTATGAAATAATCCCTATGTGACATTCATAGTCATTGTCATGTTGTTTGTGCATCATCGTGGAAACAAGTTTCAATACCCTACAATACTATCCCTGGGATATGTACACTGTCCTATATATTGTCAACATCATATCTTATATGCTTATAGAATGGATCTTGACTTGTATTATATTCATACAGAGTTTGTGTTCAAGTTATCAAACGGAGCTCATATACTGCCAGCTCTTAGCTTTTAAAGATAGCTTGCTTGGTAAAGGAGGTTAATGGTAACGGATGTTATTGGTAACGGAGGTTAATAGTAACGGAGGTTAATGGTAAGGGAGGTTAATGGTAACTGAGGTTAGAAATACTTCTAATAATGCCTGATTAGTTCTAATATGACAGATTCATACACAATGTTATACTTAATTTGATTTAAATAAGATGTGCTAAGAAATATCTTTTCAGTCCATTTACATATTGTTTGCATCTTAGTAATTTACCCCAGGCAGCCAGCCTAGATAAGCCTTCTTGAAATTTTTTTTTTTGAAAATTTTCTGAAAAATGAGAATTAAAGCACCATTATGACTTAAAATGTTCAAAAGGCCTTATCCTGTCTTATTTAAATACAATTTGTAAAATTTGTATGGGAAAGGGGAAATTTATGATTAGATTTTGTTTTGGTAACGGAGGTTAATGGTAACGGAGGTTAAAAATATTTCCATTAATGCCTGATTAATTCTAATATGACCATTGGCGGCAAACACTGGTACTGTTTTCAAGTATGTTTGTCACTGTGTTGTATCAGCTGAACACATAATAATGGGAGGAAAACACTTAATTAAGGAATTATGAGGCTGCACGGAGGTTAATGAAAAAAATGACCAAAAAGCCATGAAATCATCAATATTTCGTCCTTTGTATTGAATGGACAGTCAGTGAATCAAATGTTAATAATAATAATGTTGTACTACGACTCCAGGTAAAAGTTAAAATATCAAAATCACCACATTTTGAAAAGATAGTGGATAATATGAATGCTTAAATCATGGTAACGGAGGTTAAATGCATATTGGGGACATACTTATGATCAAAATTACTCAGAGATTTGCAACAGGCCCATTAAAAAAAATGCTATACCTTGAACAAGCTTTTGTATGAATATTTGTTTTTTAGGACAACTTTGAATGGACAACATGACATATGAACTATATAGCAAAATCATTGCCTTTCAAATGGTGGAGACACCCAGTTTTTAGCAAAATTCTCAGGTTCTTCTCCTATATACAAAAAAATCATCATGGCCATAGCCTGTGTAATGATATTTTTCAATTAATAATTACCCCTATAAAGTGGGAAAAATGAACTGATGCAGGGGCGATTAGCTTTTTTTGCATCCAAATCTTTGTTAAGATACAGGGGACAGCAATTTTTCCGAATTTGACCACTTTCTTTAGAATGACTGATTATATATATATATATATATATATATATATATATATATATATATATATATATATATATATTATATATATATATATATATATATATATATGTGTGTGTGTGTGTTTATATAAAAAACATAATCATCATTATCATAATCATTATATCATATGGCAATCGTTTACATCCTGTAGTGAAACCAAACACAAAAGTGCCGAAGTGGTTCCACGCTTATTACCGGAAACTGGACCAAACACATTTTCGTTCCCTTCGATCCTGGTCTCGGCAAGGGTGCGTGCAGCGTGTCAGGAGGATCCAACGTCGACCTGCCTATCCGTCAACTATTATACGTATAGTTCCACCTATCCTAGTTATTGCTACCTACTTGCGAAATCAAGACACGTGCCTGCAAGAGGATATGTAGCACTTACATCTGCATCTACATATCGCTATTTTGAAAGTTATTCAAGTAAGTAATTGCTTTATGTTTGACAAGTATGGAGTATTAGTATGTTTCAATTATCGGTTAATTTGTTATGATATACAGACTAATATTTGAACTTGACAGTGCTACCAGATCACAATTGTTATATATGTTCATGGTTTTCATGTGCGTCCGCAGTTTCGAATACTATCCGGGCCATGTGTGAAAGTTGCATTCAAGTTTTAGACAACTAGACATTTTTGGTTATAAATATGACTCACTACGGCCAGAAGAGTAGAGCTGATTCAATTCAATGATCAAAAGTTCTTAAACAACTCCTCTCTCCATACAAGATCATTGCAACTAGAATGCATGTTTATTTTACATCTTATTTGTAGATGGAATTATCCTAACCTATATTTCGTTTTCCTATAATGCCTACCAATTACAGTGCAGACATGTAATTCCTGCGCTAAATATGTGGGCAGTCTGTGTATAACAAAAAAACGTATACCTAATTGCCAACCAGTTTCTTGGTCATGAATACATGGATGACTTAACAATTGAACGTAACTTTTGTTCGCAAACTACGTGGGCCATTTAGGTGTTTGGTATGTTATGTTGATATGTTATCCATGGGTGTTCGTAACAGCAGGAACTGGCAGGCGCCGTCGGTCGACTGGTTCAGGAAGTAAATAGCGCATGAACTATTATGTGGTTGTTATCATTATCACACTTTCTCTCGTGTTGACTCTGATACTCACCAATGACGAAACTTGTTCCCAGGCTGAAAACTATAGACCTGTCAGAAAGACTAGAATACTGGTGACCATAGCGGAGTAGTGTCCACTAGCCAAGTTTGCAGACGTTTGCGTGTGTTGGATGACCCTATTCCGTGTCAAGAGTCTGTAGACATATTCAACAAACGTGTATGTCACTTACAGATTGTTTCAAAGTCTAGTCAAAATGTGATCCGACCGAAAACAAGTTACATAAGAAATGATTCCACGTGTTTCCATATCTGCAATTACACTTCAACATTACTTCATTTTCACAGTTGAAGAAGGGTAGGATGTTTAAACGATGGATTCAGTTATAATCAACGAGCCTGGAGGGGCGAGTTGATTAACTTTGATTACCAAAAGTTCCGAATTGTTTCTCTAACTTAAGCTACCCTCTCACGTCACTAGCAGGGTGCAACTTAGCTTGCAAAACAGTATTTTCTGAGCGGGCCAAGCTGCCCCTAAGGTTGTCTGTCACCTCCGCCACGACCACTTGCCCCGCACTCTGTTAAACAAAGGTGACATTGGACTTTAGCCCAAAACATTTCTTGCAG
>OZ012687.1:5893530-5913530 GCA_963942565.1 Maea johnstoni | reverse complement strand
CAAAACAAGCATGAGTTATTTCATTACATCCAAATATGTTATTTTTGTAAAATTGCATTTCTGTTTTTAATTTGGTCATGTTTGTAACACAGTACTTTTGCCCCAAGATTATTTTTTCTGTATGTACAACTTCTTGAATGATGAATATGTACGGGACCCCCCTATTCCCTTGATTTAAGTACCAATAATTGTACGTTATATTGTACGTAATGCTGTTCATAGTGAGCGAGATGCTTAATTACCATTCAACATAACTCTATTAGGTTAACGAAAGTGGATACTTTAAGCGTGTATGACTACTGTTCAGGCTAAACCACTTTGCTTGCAAGTCGTCCTCTATACCTGACGTAACGCTATCCCTACTTTCTGTAGAATCTTTAGCAGAAAGGAATCTGAAATTTACTTCTTAATGAGACTAGTCAAAAATATTGTGTATTAAAGTATAGTTTATTGACTGTATTACAAAATACAAAAGTTCACAAATACTAGAAATGTAACGAAATTTTAAACCCCAAAATAAAACGGTTATTCAAAAGGCACAAAACTGGAAAAAAGAGAAAAGCAAGGCTATATTCAAACAATGTCTAAATTATACCTCTAAGATTACGTTGGCCCTGCAATGACCAAAACCTGTATAAGTAGTGAGATAATCTCTTGAGTGAAAAGTTGTAAATATTGAAATGAAATAGAATATGGGTCGACAATACGATTGACTATGATACTCTCTACCTGATAATCCTAATAAATTGAGCGATACACCTTGCATTATTTCAAACTCCATGTTTCTTTGCCTTTCAGCCTTACGTCACACGTGGCTTTTTATGAAGAACAGAAAACCTTCAACATATCGTGTTAAAAAAGTGTTAGACCAGACAGTGACTGGTTGTCTTTTTGCCTGCGAATCTGAGACAAGCTTTATTTGTCTAAGTGTCCATATTTACAATAGCGACTGCAATTTATATGCGGTGAATAGACATTCGGAGAACAACAATATCATCTCTTACAGCTACAGGTACTACTACGAAAGATACTTCTATCGTAAGTTACTTCATTAACTCATCTGATATTTCTGTAAAATACAAAATCATAACTATGCCGGATCAAACTTCATAGAAATGCAGTGATGCATTTTTGTTTATTTAAACCATACGTGGCAGATTTCCCCATTCAATTGAAATTGGTTAGTTTAACAGAATAAACACTCATTCATTTGGACTCAACACAATAAACTAGTTCATCTCCTTAAATAGCTTTATAAGTCACTTGTTTTACAAGAGCAACATTTTATAGAATAAAACTATTTGCACAATACCATCCTATAAGAATATCCAGAAATGCGATTCGATGTAAGGTGATGTGTGGTATAATCCTTGGCAGATAATCCATGATCATGGTCAATCGAACCTCCTCTCGTGTCCGCACCACGTATGTACTAATTCAATAAGAAGTCAAATTCACATTCCTTGTGGTTACGGATGCCCGTGGCTTTTCATATTTTTGATATTGAAAATCAAATGCAATAATGGTTTTTTGGTTTCTTAATGAATCCCAAACTGCGTGGAAATAATATTAAAGAAATATATTCGGCCGATGACATAACACTTTGTAGTGCTGTTATCGTTGGACGCCAATTTAGCTATTTTGGGGTGCCCTAGCGCATCGGCAATTGATGCCAAGCACATTACCCTATCATCTCACTGAAAATTACAAATGAAATCTATTGCACTAGCAAAAAACAATCTCCTTAGTGAATGTATGGTAAAATATCTATCGAATGTGAATTGAATATTTAAAAATAAATCCTCGTGTCCTAATAGTAAGTACTATACAGGTTATGATAATTATTTAAAGTTTAAAGTACAAGCTCTGATATCTTTAAGTACAAAGATGTAACACACACACACACACACACACATATATATATATATATATATATATATATATATATATATATATATATATATATATATATATATATATATATATATATATATGTATATATATATATGTATATATATATATATATATATACATATATATATATATTTATATATATATATATATATATATATATATATATATATATATATATATATATATATATATATATATATATATTAGTCAAATTACTGTAATGTAGTCCGCAATCATTCAAATAATTGACCTGCCTTAAGCGTGGTTCTTTAATACTACTTCAAATACGCACACTGTGATTATGTAAACTTTGTTATGGTCTTACAATACTCTATAACAGTGAAACCTATCGAGAATTGGACAAACAAAAAAAAATATCTCAACTGACCTGACACCACTGCAAAATTTGAATAGATATTGTTACAAAAACAGATTTTTTAATCAATATGTATATACCTGCTTGTTAAAAATAGTATCATAGGAGACTGAATGGTTTTGGCTGCAATGAATTTCATATTTATTGAACTTGATGTTTTGGCATATTTTGTATAATAACTCATGTGTGTAAAATGGAATTCCTTGGTCGACAATATCTTGTATAAGAATTGGCATATATGGTACCAATTGGGTAACTCTTTTCTAACATCTGCCTGCCAAAAAAAGTCCTATTTCACAAACATTGGCCATCTGTGGTTCGAAAACTAATGCCATGACCTGTCATTTCCTTTATGTCTTCTTATTAAGAGCACTGTGTAGATAGTTAAGACAAATTTTACTGAAAATCTAACTGGGCAATTCTGTCTTATACCAATTTTGGGTTAAAAACCTGTTTCTTGAATATCTTTATTTTAACCCATATAGTTCCTATATAACAGCAAACAAATAATTTCAACATGGCGTAACAATATTTTAGCCAGTGACACTTTCTCTAAAGGGATAAATTTAGCAATGAAAGCATGAAATGTTCATGATATAAACAGCATTATTTTTCCAAAATCTGTGAAGAAAGTCGATGTAGACGACTCGCAAAATCATTTGGACACACCCATTGTTTTTGTGCAAGTTGTTCTTATCATATATGTAATGAAGCTAGTGAGCGAGTCTTGAGGCAAGCATGATACCTGTCCCTAAATCATACCTTCCTGTTTGTTCCAGCGTCTAACGTCTCGGGGCTAGTTTTTGAAAATGGCGGATTAACTGGAAGGACACTGGCACTATCAGCACCCTATAGCACCTCTGACCCTTCTAAATATCACGCTGAGAAAGGACAGCTAGACCAATATGACAATTCACGTTACATACGTCCTTCGACAAGCAGCAATCAATACGTCCAGGTATGAAAATAGTGATTTAACTAGAGATCGGTATTTCCAATTACCTGTGAGATCAACTAGACCTACCATAAAATAGATTCACTTGAATTGCAAAGTTCAGTTAAGTCAAATCACCCTTAACGAATCAACGAGAAAAAATGGTCATGCCGTGCGTTCACTATATGCATTGTTGTTTCTAGGTAACTTTTCCATCTTTCGTCACAGCCTATCATGTGACAACGCAAGGCTGCGGACGATATTGCAGTCTTTATACTGACGATTTCAAGATGTTATACAGCAATGATGGCTTTGGATGGAGCCCCCTCACAACGTGGACTGGCTCCCATTGGGTAATGCAACTATTTTCCCAATATAATAACCAAGCAGTATACTGTCATTGTGATAGGGAGTAGGAATATGCATAGCATATGTAATGACTGGTATATCCGATACCAATATTGTTGTCTTATACACATTTTTGACGAGACTGGAGCAGTTCATGTGAAGTAATAACAATATGAATTAATTTATCAGAAAAGACCATAACTGATTACATCATATATATATATATATATATATATATATATATATATATATATATAAATATATATATATATATAAATATATATAAATATATATATATATAAATATATATATATATATATATATATATATATATATATATATATATATATATATATATATATATATATATATATATATATATATATATATATATATATATGTGTGTGTGAGTGTGTGTGTGTGTGTGTTGCAGCCCAACTTCTGATCCAGCCCAACTTAAGGTGGGTCAAGCCCAACTTCTGATCGGAACTTGGGCTGGATTTAGCTGGCCCATCTTAAGATGGGCTGCCCAACTTCCGATGACCCAGTTAATACAGCAGCCCAGCCCAACTTCCGATGGCAATGATTTTTTAAGAACTCTTCATCTAGAAGTTGTACTTACGTACCCTTGTTAGAATATGTGTTTATTGAATAAGATGTGAGTTTCATGAGACAAATTACTTACATCCTATTGTTAAATCTTTACTGAAAAATTACTGAATACTTCTGATTATGCTGAAACGACCTGCTCTGGTTTACTATACAAATTACCCATTTTTTTCTTGTTTCAGAAATTTAACCGAAACTCATATGATCATGTAGCTGAGGTATTGCTTGTTCATAATTGCTAACATATTCCCCAACCCTTGCCTTGGATATTGCATAGGACCACTCTGAAATGACATGTGTCAGCATTTTTGCATTGAATCAGATTTCAGCTATAACTCCTACTTTATGGGTATACTATGATGATGTTGGAGGATATCCAGTAATGACATTTCATAGAAGACTGTACTTATGGATTTGATGAAAATCAGAAAATGGCTGCCTCAATGCCTACTAATGAGATTTGAGCCTGTGTGGAAATGACAGAAATAGTAACTTTGCCCACCGAGTGCATTCAAGCTAGGTTAATATATTATGTATTATTGATAAATACATATTATGTGAAATTCATTTGAACGCGCTCGCTGGGCAAAATGGTGAATTTTGTGACTTAGTGACCCTTGGTCACTTGTATAAAATTCCCCATACTAGACAGTTCAAAAGAGCATATGCAGGGCACTCACAAAAATGAAACTCAAGGAAGCTGACCTGTAGCTGTTCCCAAGGGATTCTTTGTCTCTCTAGTCTGACAATTTTTGTGTCTATTTCTCCTGTTTCTACTATTTCTATTTCTACTGTCCTGCGATTAATGATTATGTCATTATGTCAAGGATTTACTAGGGGTTAAAGAATACCTGTGAAAAATACAAATAAAAGCTAAAAAAGAAGAAGAAAAATATCATTTTTCCCTTTTTGAGTCATTAGAAAAATTCCATTGCTATTCATTCATACAAAGTGTAAATGATTCGTCATCTACCTTGTGTAATGCAAGAGCACAAAACCCATGAATAAAAAAGAAAATGTAGTATTGTGCAAATTATTTAATTAGATTAACTTTGGATTAGATTAAATCAGAAAAAGCTTGTTGGCAGGTAAAAATATATGGAACTATTAAGCTGTAAAAACTTAATTCGTTTATTTCTTTTTTCTGCTTACTATCAGCAATAATGTTTTGATTTATCAGGTTATTCTAGCTACCTATTTCAATTTAATTCTTGGACTAATATTATCTTGTAATTTAAAGTTGTTGCCCAATGAAAGAGTTGAAAAACTCATGTTTA
Organism: Maea johnstoni; assembly: GCA_963942565.1. Classification (NCBI taxonomy): domain Eukaryota; kingdom Metazoa; phylum Annelida; class Polychaeta; order Spionida; family Magelonidae; genus Maea; species Maea johnstoni. Next base: position 5,908,072 of record OZ012687.1, on the reverse strand, counting down.
TAAGATGTAGTGCAATACTTCATATGCCTATTCATGAAGGGTTACATCCTGGTATCTATAGTGATCGGAAGTTGGGCTAAGCCCATCTTAAGATGGACCAGCCCAACTTCAAATGACCTACATCCTGGTATCTAGAGATCGGAAGTTGGGCCAAGCCCAGCTTAAGATGAGCTAGGGGCATCGGAAGTTGGGCTAAGCTTATCTTAAGATGGGCTGACCAACTTCCGATTGGAAGTTGGGCCAGGCCCATCTTAAGATGGGCTAGGATCGGAAGTTGGGTTGCAACATATATATATATATATATATATATATATATATATATATATATATATATATATATATATATATATATATATATATATATATATATATATATATATATATATATATATATCTACTGTTATATTATATTACATTATATCATATTATATCATATCATATATTATATAATGAATTCAATTTCACTTCATTTCATTTTACTTTATTTTGTTCACAGTTACTCAATGGACCCTACAATGGTGGATCAACAGCGACCGTGTCTTTTAAATCACCCATTCGTGCTAAAGCCTTCCGTTTCATGATTGACAATGCATTTCGGTTTGATCTCTATGGTATACCTGACCCTCCGAATAAACCAGGTAAAACATAACTTTATTATTTCATTCCTGTAGACGAGGGATTTAAGACATTTAGTAGTATTAATGTATGAGATCTCTATAACAAAATGAGATATCTGTAACAAACTCAGTTTGCAACCTCTTCTCTCAGATACCCCTTCCATTGGAACCCTGAACATTGCACCTTTTTATAACTTTTAGAGTGATTATACGATAGATTAAAGGGAGAATAGGGTTATTGCTCCCTCAGGTTTGCTAAAGAGTGTATAGTAAATTTTCCATGTTGCACGTTTTGAAGCCTTTGCCGCGCAACAATGTGAAAACTAACGCCCTGTCCTCTTATCACAGATACAGTGCCGACATTTAACGTGTGCATTAAATGCGTGGGCAGACCACAATAGGACTGCAGCCCATTTGACCCCCCCCCCCCCCCCCCCCCCCACCCCAGTTCCCTGCGCAATTATGCATGGATGACCTCAACACTGTACCTAGCTTTGAATCGCAAGGTACGCGGGTCATTGATGTGCTTGGCTTATAATTTGACACATTATCCATGGGTGTTCGTACAGCCTGGCACTGGCAGACGTCGGGTCAAAATGTCCGGAAAATAGATGTTGTGTTAATGGTAATGCACTAACTACATTCTGCAACTTTCTTATAATCACTTATAACGCAGAGACCTAGAGACCACCACCTACTCACCACGCACATGCTCTTACTACATACTACCACTTCCTTATAATCACGTACAACGCTGTGACCTACAGACCACCACTTACTCTCCACGTACATGCACTTATTACATACTAGCTCTAACTCGTGCTAGGACAACTGCCTCAGTTTCCGAGTGGCAAAAGGCATTGCCACTGACTGCTCACTGTCTCTCACCACAGCCCAGCTTTGAATCAAGAACAGGGCATGTGAGAAAATTGCCAGTATTTTGGGGTTAGACAATGTTTTCACCGTTACTCATGTTACCTTTTCCACATACAAATGGCTTTGCAAGATTTAGCCTAACTGTGGCAAAGAAATGACAATCATTAAAAGTCCAAATGTCGAATAGCCTGTGTACTTTACTGACATGGTATTGCATATTTTATCGAACCTCTATCTTTTCACCCAGCACTACACACTCCACCTAATGTCACAAACTCTTTGCATTAAATCATATACGATTATAAAATGTTAAACCAATTGTACTTTAGAAGTTGATATGAATGGCACCACCCAGATTTTTTAATCGCCGATACACCCTACCTTCATTGGTATCATTGACCTAGTAAATTTCCCATTAATTTGTATTTGTGCCACAATACAGACGACTTCTATGCATTGGTGAGCTTGCTTGCCATACATTATATGGGTGTATCTAATTGCTGTGAGATTATTTGATATGTTAGTCTGCACTGCATGAACCACGTCAATGGTACTATGCTTGAAGTCTCCCTCTCCGGAACATAACTTAGAATGAAAGTCACCGATATATCAGCCATAGAACTATTTTGTAAACGAGACGTGTATTAAGTGTGGTTGGACACACATTTCGGTTATGATCTTATCATAACACTGTTTGTTCTCGTTGCTTTCCAGAACCGAGGTGTATAGCAAGACTCGGGAACCTCATTAGAGACTCACAGATGAGGGTGAGCAGCTTCCACAAAGGCACATACCAGTGGTCTGAGATCGGTTCACGGCTTATGAGTGTGCAGAAGCTACCGATCGGCCATGCATGGAGAGCAACATACTCCGAAAGCAACGCCTTCTTTCAGGTATCCCATCTACTAAGTGAATGTTCAATACTTCATTCTTGATAAACATTTTCATATATACACACACACACACACACATATATATATATATATATATATATATATATATATATATATATATATATATATATATATATATATATATATATATATATATATATATATACTAGTATATATATATATATATATATATATATATATATATATATATATATATATATATATATATATATATATGTGTGTGTGTGTGTGTGTGTGTGTGTGTGTGTGTGTGTGTGAGTTTGTATATACATATGTGTATACCGGTATATGTATGTGTGTATATGTGTTATGTATCATGTATGCATGTATGTTGACTCGTGATTCTCATCACAAAATTATGTAGTATACGTAGCATAAATTTCACGTGAGTAAAACAACAAAATTATGATAACGACTAACAAAAGAAAAAGAAAGGAGGTTCTACCAAAAACAAAAGATACAGTTATTTACATAAACTACCATATAAACCGTACTATCTAGGCCGGGAACATACATAGATAGATAGTTATGATATTGGTGATTATTGTACGTACTGTATACATGAGTCCATATACATGTTTGGGCTAGCAAGATAATACAAAACCTTTTCAAACTTAAAACGGTTCTTATAACTTAAGATCTTAAGGAGATATGTGCGGTTGTTGTTCACTGTTAATATAGTCATTAGTTGCCAAGGAATAAAAGTTGATGAGGCCAAACTGTAAGACAAATCTAAGACAACTAAATGATGTTTTCCAGGTTGACCTTGATACCAAATATTTTGTTAGTGCTTTGACTTTTCGTGGAGCTGATGGTCAGTTCGTCAGATGGTTTCAGCTGCGTTATTCTACTGATGAACTGACCTGGAACTACTATAAAAGGAGCGACGGAGTCGTCAAGGTGAGCTCTCTCTCTCTCTCAGTATATATATATTCTTTCAGAAATAATAAAGGTAACATCGCTTAAACATACGCACGTTTACGATGTGTGAAAAATTGCAGTTTCAATAGCAATTGCGCAAATCTAAGAAAACATGCATATTATAGTAATGTATTTAGTTCCGTCGCCTTTTGATTATTATCAAATTACGTTTGACTTATCCATGATCTACATTTCCTACGCTACTCTTCGGTTAGCTCCAAACGTTTGACTGATGTTATTGCCATCTTCTGTTCAGACTTTCGCAGCAAGTTTTGATGCTAACACACCTACAATAGTCATGGTGGACCCAAGGTTGTTGACAATGAAATTCCGGATATATCCCACATCATGGTCCTACAACTCTGCATATTATGGTAATAGATGCTGCATGCAAGTTGGAGTCTCTGGGTGTCCATTAGGTAGGTGCTACCTTTAGAAGTGGGTGTAACGTGGGATCGGCACATTAACAACTTTCACCATATGAAATAGCGACATTCCTCAACATTTTCATAACTTGCCGATATTATAAACGAAACTGTCGCCATTCCATAGACCTAATTTTGTTAAATTCAGCATTGTCGGTTTCTGAAACTTTGCAAATAAAAATCGGACTTCCTTTGCATGGGGACGTTCGACGTAAAAATTGACTCAATTTAATAGTATCTAAACCATAAGCAGTGTGATACGATACTATACTTTTTCGATATGACAATTTCCCCGTTCAATGTCGGTATTTGCTAGCGTATCAAGTACCATTACCAATCCCTAGGTGTAACATTGGTAAATTATATACCCTCACCCTCGGAGGCATAGTCAAATTGATATTCATGGGGCATCGCATATGTCCCATATGTATGTGTCATCACCAGGGATGAAACTAGGTCTAAACACTATCACCCCAAATTTAAACTATATCTCGATTTCATTGTGCTTATTGGCTTCACATTTGGAAGTAGTTTATCATAAGTTAGGCACATGCGCAAACAGGCAATGGACTTAAAGCTATTCCAATTTTATATTCATAAAAGTTGGGAAGAGCTTGGTTAAGCAAAGTCTCTCTTGTAACCAACCTTGCTCAGAATGCCATGAGGGCAAGTTGCACACATATACGCTCAGACATTTACACAGTGTTATGTCCAAGTTTGAAAACTTAGACTATACGAAGATGCCGGTACAAGCAAATATATTCAGCCATAGACATTTATATTTTACCTTTTAACTTAAATTGCTTTTCAAGTAGGTAAGACATTAAGATGCTATTGCTACTCTGTACAGTTAAATGAATATTATACTAAACATATTTAGATCATTTGTTTAATCGTGACATGCCTAAAGAATATGAATGTGTATTCTCGGTTAACTGTTCATAGTTAGTATAATCTGTTCTTAATATTGCGTATTTTGGTATTTTGTCTCAACATGATAAAAATCAATTGTGACTGATAATGATTAAATACTTCAATCTCCTCCCTTTCAAAATATGAAATAAACGTTTCGGGTTCCAGATTTTAAAAAAATCTAGTACAATGATACTTTGCCACTGTACTCAATATTTTCTTTTTCTTAAATGAGGATTTATCTGAATACATGTGTTCTGTAAATGTATTGTGAAAAAATGTTTTCTTTTTCTTTTTTTGTGTTTTTTCAAAGATCATGGTCTATTTACAGAAACATACATTTATCGTATGGTTTGATACTTAACGATGTATTTCCAAATTTATATACCACGGAAATTAAAAATAAATCTAACATTTGATATATAAGTGGACCAAGATGACTTTGTTTTGTGAGATTCTTAATGTTTGTCTTATACGTTTTCATTGTCAGTAATGGGAGCAGACTTAACAGCAATTGGGGTAGGAACGGAGACCTCCGGAGTGGCACTCTCGGCTCCATCCCAGGCTTCTGGTTGTCCAGCCTCGGCAGGTGGACTTAATTCTACACTCAGCCCCCCATGTAGTTCCTGGTGTTCTGCATCTCCAGCCATCATGGATTACCTGCAGGCCGACTTTGGCTGGCTCTACCATGTCAAGGGCCTGGCAATGCAAGGCACTCCCTCCGGCCAACGCGTGACAAAATTCATAGTAACATCCTCGACAAACGGCTCAACGTGGGCAAACATTACCAAGCCGGCAACTGCCATGACATTGGTAAATGGCGAATTAATTATTTTATTTTATTTTGATATGAAGCGTAAAGTGGGTCACGGCAAATACCCTTCTGTGTGGATTAACACCTGACTGCAAAACTAACGAACAGTGTCAGATTTCCTTGTAAATGTTTTAATGGAATGCACATGTAAACAAACACATCACAAAGAAACTATACATGTATGATAGAAAGCTTTTAGTAAGGCCTACCACAAGGACAGGGCCAGCATCTTGACGAAGATGTCAAAATAGTCCGCTTAAGATACAAAGTATACAAGTGTGTTTCTTATGACCACTTATATACCGTCATTGCCAAAATAGTCAAGACAAATGGGACTACCTACAATGAAGATGAGTCCTCCTGTACCAGACCTATTCTGACTTGGAAGGTCATTAAAGAGTACTGTAGTCAAGAAACTAAGAGATGTACTGGTAAAAGCAACAGTTGTCAACCCTATGGATGTCAACACACATACTCCATATTGAATATGTGATAGGAGCATGAAAGAAAAACAGACTGCAATACTAGGAATAGTAGATATTACCATCAGTTAGATATATTTCTCGAAATATAACCAACCTAATTTTGAAATGATCCTAGGTCACTATTAGAGAAGCGGACTGCTAATGCAACAATTTGATTTACCACATCACTTGCCATGATTGCCAAATACAGTATGTTGTGTCAGGCTAGAAGGAATCTCTTGTACAGACTATGTGAACATTTTCGCAGTATAAGTCAAAGTATTCCCATGGGCAGCATTGGTAGACACTCCAATGATTGGATAGTATTACCGTCCATATCCTACGATTCTGCAAAGGACACCGGGTTTCTGATTTCTCTAAACAAACCGGCCTTTCTATAGAGACCATGTGCATAAGCCAGCTTCTGACCGCATCTTATTGTTCACAACTAACATGTTGTACTTATGACATTGATCACGCATTACCAATATCACTATTCCCTCGCACTTCACATACACCTCCTATAGAAGAGGTGCTGTATACATTCTGTCAATGGAACACCTAATGCATATATAGAAATATTATTCAAACTTACATCTGTTCACAAAATAGTCTATCCACTGTAAACAACCCAATACCTGGGCCGTATCTGGGCCGTTGGCCACATATAGTTATGTCAAGGCATTAACCATCTCGGGCTGTCTAACTTTATCGCATGATAAAGTATGCCAGTCCTGACTGACATCCCTTTTTGTTGTCAAATTTTACTTCACTTTCCCTCGATCTTTTTATTAAGTTTAGATTTGTTTGTTGATTTAATTTAAGATTGTATATTAGCATCGAACTTTGCCTGTGAATGTTAGTGCCACTCTCTAAAGAACATACTTTATACAAACAGCTTCGTATTAAATTTTTATTAATTTTTTTTTATGAAAGTTATGAATCCTCAACTAATTAAGCAATAATTGATGCCTTGACTTATTTGGCTTGTCAATTCATTCGGAATCGCTTTTAATATGTCTTAATGAACAAACTCATGGCGTGTTTATATTATATACTGACAAGAGAAAATGAACATGAAATGGTAAGAGCAGCATCTGTAATCAAAAGGTTGGAACAAGTATTATAAGTTTGCTCTCAAACATCTTTGCATGCACAACTCTCTCTCTCTCTCTCTCTCTCTCTCTCTCTCTCTCTCTCTCTCTCTCTCTCTCTCTCTCTCTATATATATATATATATATATATATATATATATATATATATATATATATATATATATATATATATATATATATATACATATACATATATATATATATATATATATATATATATATATATATATATATATATATATATATATATGTATATATATAGATAGATAGATAGATAGATATAGATAGATAGATAGATATAGATATAATAAACCCATTTGTACATTCTTGTAGGAATTTGAAGATGCTGGGAGTAACGATGAAATCACAAATCACTTTTTCCCAGTCGCAGTTCTAGCAAGTTTCATGAGAGTGCAAGCCCTAGCATGGAATACAAGTTCTCTTTGCATGCGGATAGAATTTTATGGAGACAAGGCTGCAGGTACTGCTTTTAGCAGTTTGATTTAAGTGATACAGAAAGAAAAATATCAATGAAAGTGGCATAAAAAGAAATTTTATTCTTTTATTTTTGAAAAGTATGTTGCTTAGGGTACCTAACCATACAGTGTGTCCAGTTTGAACATCTTTAATTAGAAAAGTGGATACGCACTTTATACAGTGCCAGCACTAAATGCGTGGGCAGCCCAGGCATAATACTCGACCGCACGCATGATTGCCACTCAGTTTCCAAGACGTGGATGCGATCACAGATTCCTGACCTCACAGCTGAACGTAGCTTTGATTCGCAAGCTATATGGGTTGCTGATGTGCTTGGTTTATTTTTTGAGATGTTGCTCAGGGGTCTTTGTACATCCAGGCACTGGAAGACGTCCGGTCGCTTGGTGCGGGAATTAAATGCCTGTACTGTATTTGTCAAATAATGAAAGAAATGCGAATAAGCTCTCCCTATTTTATCCCAGGATGAGAAGTGTAGTTAAAGTTTATTATTGTAATGAGTATCAAGATTGTTTTACTGAATGTAAATCATAGTTGAAACCACATGTGTTAAGTCGATCATAAAATGTATTATCATGCGTTTACCTAACAGCGTGTCCGCCTGGTATGGCCCATAACGGAGACTTTTGCTACTCTCGGGTGGCTCGCAAGGCCAAGTGGGCAGAAGCTAAGGAACATTGCGCAACTCAGCACTGGGTCGACAAAGGATACCTTGTTATGCCAAAGTCACTACCCCAGACTTTGTTCGTATTGGATTTAGCATCAAAGTGAGTAGCAATGCAAATGTATGATTACTAAGATTAAAGTGGAACATAAGTTCTAAAACATTGTATTATTTTCTTATTCCACTACTTTTTGAAACATATTGAACTATTCCTACTTCACTTTAGCCCATCCTCGTTTAATTAAGGTTCCATGAATGTTTATTAGTATTTAGTTAAACCAAGTCGTGTTGTTTATGAGAAATAATTGCCCCTGATATGATTGCATTTTCAGTGAATTTTCAGAGTGGGTTAATTTGCTTATGTACAGGAGTTTTTTTCATCGTTTTCTTTCTTTCATTTGTTCCTAGTAGTACATTGTAAAAGTATGTGACAAGAACTACATTTAGCAGGAATGTCACGTGTGCATATACATGCTCTTTGCAGAAAGAGAATAAAAAATCGTCTGCTTTTTACGTGAATGATGGTGCTGATTATATGCGGGAGTCTTTATAAGTTTGCGCAATTTTTCGAGTTTTACCTCGCTGGAGACTTTGTTAAGTAACATCACTGTAAAGCTATCTTAGTTTGTTTGGTTAAACCCATTCGTATCTACAGCGAGTACATGGTTTGTTACATATTCAAATATCATGATATCCAAGCATCCAAGCAGTATATTATTAGTTACGTCCTGTTGGAAAGCGGAATCCGGCCTGATATCCAACCGAAGTCATCCTGATCTCACGAGGCTGAGCCGAGTGTGATCTGTAAAGGCCTGTTTAGCCGCCTGACGTGTTTTGTCCCACTTAACTGAGATGGTAAACCCCGTGGTAGTTCTTGTAACGTCCGCCAGGGTGGGGAGCCAGGACACATCGTAAGCTGCCGTTGTTTTTGCCAGCAACGTGGAGGCCCGCGCAAACATATGGAAGGTGACTGTCAGAAAAGCTGCCATAGTGCGGCCCTCCCCCCCCCCCCCCCCCCCCCCAAGCTGGTCTGCTAGCTCACAGAGCTGCTCGAGTAACTCGAAAGTTAAAGGCTGGGCCTGTCTTGAGAGTGTGCGTACCGTTAAATTAAGGGCCCTCTTCCAACGGGCGACCAGAAGCGTGTCGAAAACCTCATCCGCAAACCCGAACTCTACGTGGAACCTCCTGACTGAAGAGAACACATTTAGCACTGACTTTGGTGCTGTATTAGACCTTAACAAAAAATTCCCGAAACTTAACAGATAGCGCTTATCGAAAGGGAAATCAGTGACATGAAATAAAAGGGCAAATGCAATAAACAGTAAGATGTGTGAACTGTGGTTCGCCACCGTACCCGGCCGAAAGGCACTGGCGGTCCGTTCCCTGGCCAGTATAATGAGCTGCCTCCGATCTGAAATAAAAGGAGACACGTGTAAGTATTTATTGCTACAGTTCGCTAATCAGCTCAAACAACTCTGGGTTTACAGCTATTCTGTCGGCGGCTGCCAGCTCTGGGTCCTGCTGCACCCACCTGAAATGACTATCGCTAGTATACATGCGTGAGAGGGCATCCGCTCTCTCCATGAGCTCACCAGGCCTGTGGACGGCGGCGAGCTCGACATCGTACCTTGCTGCAAACAGAAACAGTTCCCTTATGCAGTGCTGTATAAATGCATCTTTGGATCTACCGGTTTGTATAGCAATACACGCATTCGAATTGTCACATACTACCTGCACTCGACGTCCTCTCCACTCATCACCCCATACTTTCAAAGCAACTACTACATTCAAGAGTTTGAGATGAGCTATAATATGGGCCGCCCCGATGACTGCCGGCGGGAATTGTTCTGCATAGTATCGATGATGCGTACTCCGTTGTACACCGGGAGAAGGTCCAGGAAAGACTTCAAGTCTTTCCTGAACCCCAGGGACAGACCATGTGAACCGCGATTGGGAGAGTCCTGCAAACACTGGAGCATCCTATTGGAGAAAACCCTCACCGGAGGGGAAACTCCTGCAACAAACTGGAGTAGGCTAATCAACCGCTGCATATCCCGACGTGTACCTCTCTGCCTCGCTCGCCACTGACTTAATTCGACCATGATTTCTTCCATCTTGACCGGTGGGATGGACATGGTCATGCTGATGGAATCATATAGTATCCCCAACCAGATCATGGCTTTGGCCGGCTAATGCACTTTGTGTTTTGCCTCGCTGACCCCTAGCTCCTGCATGATCGCCTGGAGTTTGTTGAGTGCTCGCTGGGCAGTGCTGAGCTGCGATTCCGCTCCGCCGAAATCGTCCAAATATGCCTTGCCGTAAAAAACCCTCCTGGCATGGATAAACACGATTGCCTCTGCCGTCCGCTGCATGCACATAGCGGACGACCCCATGCCGAATGGGGGGCAGCTACACCGCACCTGATTGCTGGTGTCGCGTGTCCCTCGAGGAGCGTGGCTGAGGAGTGCTTCCCGCCACACGCGCTCGTGCGATTCCGGGCTGTGATAGGTCAGAGCTCGAGTTGGGCTCCGCCCCGTCTGATGGTGCAGGCACTGTCTCGTGCCTGTGCAAGCTGTGATAGGTGTAACATAAATGACCGACAGCTGCGCATAATACAGTGGTTCTTCGCCCCCAATGCCATAGAATGACTAGCCATTCTGGCAAAATGAGGCTGGTGACCTCTAGGCTGTCAGAGTGGTGATATCAATTAAATTAGTGCTCCAAGTGGTAGTATTGAATTCTGCCGTGTGGTATTGAATCTGCAAAGGGTGAACAGCTTCAAATCTAACACCTATTGACCACTCAGCATCAAGAATCATAGCGGAGCAGTTGATGATAAGAAATACCAGCCGTTGTTCCCATAAGGAAGTCCTCTTTAGATACTTTTCGGATATTGCGTAGTTTGAGAAGTAATGTTTGAAATTTTCTCAGTATGGATGCACTCCAGACAGAGATCTGAAAAAATAGTGGTATATCCGCCATGTAAAGGCAAGATAATACTTAACCATAGGTTGATTATGAAGAACAGTAAACAGTATACAGGAGACACAACTAAACGAAACAACTTTGTGGTGTATCAAGTCCTTTCTCGACTTGACTCTTTGTTGCAAAAGTGAGAACATCAGCATGAGGACAGGACACAACATAGATGCAAAAGTGCCCCCGTCAACAAAGGGATTTTCCGTATAGTCACTATTGAGTATGAGCATTGTACTGTAATATTACCACTGTGATTCTTTCTAATACATCAGTGGGTATTGCTGATTATTATCACTGCTTCCAGAGAAGACGACATCCTCTGGACAGGTTTAGCAGAAACCTCTTCGACTTGGAAAGATGGCGAACCAGTCACCTGGACTAACTGGGACACAGGGCAACCAAACAGCGCATCTGATACCATCATTGTGGTGAGGGCAAGTGTTCGGATAAGGTGGAATGACTATCCGCCCTCTCACAATCTATTCTTCTACTGCCAAACTAAAGCATACAGTGAGTTTATTATTGCATCTAAAGCTTGAAACCAGTACAGTTGACACTGATAAGAAAGAACAACAATATTACGGGTAGCTGTGTTACGTTAGTGTCGTTGGTTTGTTTATACAGTTCAGGTGGTTGTGAATCTGGGGAATATGTGTAGGGGTTTAAAGCATGTCCCAATTTTAATGCAAAGTTAGTAAGAAACTTTCTTTAAACATCTCACAAGACCATGCCTAAACAGTATATGCCTATAATATCCTATTGAAATGAAAACCGCGGATTTCTTAGAGTGCAACGTACAATTATCTATCACACAGTACTATATCACATGTGTGTATGTGTATTTATACCAATGATTTCCTTCATCTAAGAAATGCTTTGTTACCTTCAGTAAAAGCTGGCGAAATGCAGATTCGTTGGATGCACAGAGATAACCTTTTGCCAACCACCATATCAAGGGAGATAAACAAAGTGGAAGTAACAAAGTGTTTATATGAATGCGAGAACATGAAAGACTTTGAGTGCAAATCGGCAAGTTATGACTTCGGTAACGAAAAATGTCGTCTGTCGACTGTTACATGTTCAACAGGAAGCTGCACAACCCCAACTAACCGCTTTCAATATTATGAAATGTACACCCCAGGTTTGTATATTTTTACTTTTTTATGAAGTTGAAAGGGAATTTTGACAGATGATTTCAGAAAACTGTCTGAAAAACACTACTTTTTTAATGCTTTATGCATCTAGCAAGAATAACGCAATTGAAACTTCTGTTGCAAATCAGCATATTGTAGCATAATTCTAAAACTGATCCCGTATTTAGTTGAAGCATCCTTACATGATTAGTAAAATCAATATTAGTATTTGTCACAAAGCTATTACTTGTATTGATACGCATATTCTTTGTTCAAAGGAATAACGATTTCTATTAGCAATGTACATGTCCTTATAGTGGTATAACATGACGATAGTATTAGGATTATTACAACGCAATATTACCTAACATACAAACATTTCGTCTGTGCTTCAATACACTCACATTTGAATATGCTTAACAAGTAATATGTTGGATATAATGTCTATCATTGTATGAATTGTTGAACCCCATAGCCTGATGTGAAAGGATGGATATCAAGTTACTGTCTTTATGATAGGCAAAGGGTGAAATTGATTTTAAAGAAGAAAAAACTATCCAAATAAAGAAAGGTACAGGAAACTCAATTTCAATACCAAGGATTTGTTTCTACGCTTTCTCTTGTTTGCCTTAAGCAGCTAGATTGAAAATATTATGGGATAGAAATAGTAGACTAGGAATCACCATGCCCATGGCTCCCAAATGGGCCTTTAACTGGTTCCAACTGGTCCTTTAATTGCAAAAGTAACACTAGATGCATTTCTCATAGCTGGTTATTTACACAGCCTACATGCCAATCCTCTCATGAGAAACCAGGGAGATTCTATCTCGGATCTCACGGATTGGGACATTATGTTTTGCAACAACAGTAAGAGTTACCTTTCAAATGATTTCAGACACGTATTTGTAACATGTAGCATGCCTTCATCGTTATTACAGATCCTAGGGAGAAGGAGTTAGTTCAAGATGCCATTTTGACAGCATCATCATTTGCCAGTTCAGACTATTCTCCCCCACATGCTGTGATGTCAGCCAGTTTTGCCTGGAAACCGCAAACTTCAAATAATATACAGTGGATACAGGTTAGTGACACCAACTGCGTCATAGAGCATGCAGTGCTTGTAGATATCTGAAGTTTATATTCTACTAATCAGAAAGTATGTACCACACTCACCTTTGTTCTCTCGATATCAAACAAATGATAATGAGAAACTTCACTACCTAAGACTGTTTGTATACTTATGACTATCATGAAGTCCTGATCCTTTCAGATTTTATACAACTTGCATGAGCTGCATTTTGTTTGTGGTATGTCACAAAATGATAAGAATTACATGAAAAGATTGTTAAATGATTCAATCACTGAAGGTGTAGGGAGTTGTTGGTGTGATTGAAGACTGAAGATGTTTTGATGCTCATCCTGACCAGTCATTGGCAGCAGACTCCATCTAGGCCAAGATTAGCTTCACCCCTCGCATTATAGGTATGATGTACACATGGTTTGTAACCTAAAGACATTTCGAGATAATGCAACAGTATCTGTGTTCTTGCTGTTTTGTTCAACAATCACTTAAAATACTTTGGTAGGTAGGTAGGTTATGCCCAAATGATGCGGATAATGCATAGACTTCAGGTGTGTAAGAATTTAAAATACAAACAAATAGCAGTATGATATTTTGATTGACAACCGTTTTTGGAATGAGTTACAAGTGCTGTTTTCACCTTACCTCTCTATAATGTATTTTGTTATCGACTGTGATATATATATATATATATATATATATATATATATATATATATATATATATATATATATATATATATATATATATATATATATATATATTATATATATATATATTTATATATATATATATATATATATATATATATATATATATATATATATATATATATACATATATATACATACATACATATACATACACACATACATATGTATATATATACATATATATATATATATGTATATATATATATATATATATATATATATATATATATATATATATATATATATATATATATAAACATATATATATATATATATATATATATATATATATATATATATATATATATATATATATATATATATATATATATATATATACATATTAAACATACATACAAATACATACATACATATACATACACACATACATATGTATATATATACACATATATATGTAT
>OZ012687.1:5877052-5893330 GCA_963942565.1 Maea johnstoni | reverse complement strand
AGGTAAGATATAAAACATGAGAACATAAACATCTATCTTTCTAGTGTCTATCTATCTATCTATCTATTCTCCATGGGTGTGTCTGTGTGAACCTCTGTGTACGTTGTGTGTCAACCATTACAAAAGTTTTGTAAACTTGTGCTGCAAGAATACATATTTACATTTAGTTTTAAAGATAATTTTTAAATTATCAACAGGAAATTGTAGTTATTTTCAAGTAATAAATTGAATTCTGGTTAGTTTACACCACAAATGATGTATAGACATATGCAATGCATTTATTGCTGCTGCAAAGTAACTTGCTCAGTGTTAAGGAATGAATACGATTGAACCACCAATCTTTCATTAAAGTAGAAGATGTTGCTAGGGCGACTCAATCTCCTGATATCCTTTTACAATTTGTCCGGTGTTTGCACATTCTTAAAAAAACTTAAAATAAAAGTCATAACTATACATTGTAAGCAGGTGCAAATTAGCGAATATGCTAACAATATTTCATTATTTCTAGATGTTAAGACACATTCTTGAAGTAATGGACAAGTTATCTTAGGACTAAAGATCAACCTTTATAAAAAGACAATACTATTTGGATTCACATTTTCTGATAGATCCCTTTTATATTTGATTGGGTCGATGAATTAACCTCTCTTGGAAAATAATATGATCCATTGAAACTCGCAAATATAACACAAATGGTTTAATAGAGGAAACTGTTAGGAGCAGACAAAACTTAAATAACTTTTAATAATCAAAAATATTTCATAGGCTTGGAGAATGTTGGTAATTTGGTAAGAGACTAGTCTGGCACTCACAACCTGTAAATCTCATAATTGTTTCACCCATTCCTCAAATTATACTCCAGTGGTCAAATTTCTCATTTTCAGAGAAAAGATAAATGGTGAAGTAGCGAGTCTATGACAATTACTATACCCACAAACATAAACAATGAATTAACCTCACAAGTATTTATAAAGAGAGATAGCACTGGGGCCTCTGGGCACTAGTGTGTAATATGCTATACAAAAATGAATATCTTATGATACAAGTAATCTGTTTGACACTTGCAAATCTATTTTTTTTCTCCTGTGATCTGCTGTACAATCAACTAAAAAATCAGACACGTAGTCCCATAAGACGTATGTGCCTGTACTTAGAATAACACCCTGTCAGTGTTTTGGAACGTTATCATCTCTAGCACGAATCCAAGGCTCCGAACACCCAGGGCAGCACTCTGGCAGCCACTGAGCCATTGATTGTGATGGCAAGTTAACATAATAACAATATAATACTTATTTCAGACGGGGAATATATCAGAAGTTTGGATACCAATATCCTTGCGAGTAATATATTACGCGCTTGATATCGATTATCAAGAAGGCACGCCTGACACATGCCCTGCAATCAAAATGAACCTTTGTTCACTGGATTGTGAGTACTCCATTCTATGGGTGGGGATATTCATAAACCAATTACAAATATATTATAAATAATGATCAGAATAATAACGATGATATAGTTATTCCATCAAATTTTGATTTGTTTTATTAAAAGAGTATTGATAAGGAACCCGAAGTTAAAAGAGATAATAATACTGATAATAACGATAACAATAACAATGATGATAATAATGATGATAATAGTGATAGTAATAATGATATTTATAATAATAATGATTAAAATGATAATATAGTTACGATGATAATAATAGTGATCAACAACCTTTCTAATGGAAATCATATCCTTTGATAAATAAAGAAACTGGTGAATGCAATGACTTATTTGAGATTATTTAACTAGACATCCAACTCTTTCAGCATGTCCTCCACAATTTGCACAGTATGACACAAAGTGCTACCACAACCCAAGATTCACCAAGGACAGTCCTGGCACAACAGCATACTGTAAGAAAGCATCGTGGGGAGGAAGTGGCCATACAGTTGTACCTAATACTGCATATGAGTTTGATATGATCAGGAATTTATTTACTGATATGTAAGTCAACATTATGATTGCCATGAATTACTATCTTGATTTCCCTCTACGTTAAAGAAAAAGAAGAATCTCTCTGTAGTCTTATTAATATGTTGCTGCTGGAGTTCCTATCTAAAGTAAAAGCCTACATTGAAGAGGCTGGTCATTTCAGCATATATTGTTGGTCGAAGTTGGATGCTACCAGTTAATTCTTAAAGGAGTTTGGTAACAAAACATTTGTGGCATTAAGTTTTCTTGTGGATATTGCCACGGAAAAAGACAAAGAAAATGTCTATAAGGGTCTCACGTTTTGTCATATTGTAGAAATTTCATCATTAATGCACGAGTTAACTGTGTATGTTTGTCAAAATACATGTTTGCACCATTTACTCATATAAACTACTTCACCTAATCCATGTTATCTAATCTTAACAGGAACAATCACTATATTGGATATCAGAAGATAAGTGGTGTGTGGACGTTTGCAGATCAATCAACAGTGCCATCCTATGGCAGCGCCCTTAATACACTATACTCCACCTACCAATGTGCTAAGATAGGCCCATATTTCGGAGAGTGGTATGGCCAAACATGTACTGCAGAAAAAACAGCCTTGTGTGAGGTACCAGCTTCAGGTAAGGTCATGCATTACTCTTCCGGTACTCCACATATCATATTCAACTAGATTTGTGCAGCTTCTGTATCCCCACAAATGCCTAAACGAGTTCATCATGTCAGTCCTATCATTTTACATTGTTTTATATGCTTTTGGTTTAGATTTTCGTTTTTTTACGTCACATTTATGCCAATTGTGGCTAATTCAGGACTAGCCATATTGTAAGTAATGGAGAAAACCGGAGTACCCGGCGAAAACCTCCGCCTAACCCCAAGTCACTGCCAACTTTTTCACATGCCCAGGCCAGGATACGAACCCAAGCAGTGGTGAGAGACAGCGTGCAGTCAGTCGCAGCGACTTAGACCACACAGCCATCAGAGCAGGCCCTTTTTATGTGCCCTGATATGATCTACTCTACTTCATGATTTATGACCTTGAAATACTTTTATTCTACTTAGTGCACTTGGAGTAGGGAGTGAAGGTTTAATGTTATTTCCTGGATTTCGGAATTATTAAAACGATCTATTTACAACATTCTATATGTTGTTCAAGCTGTTTAAATGAACATTTATTACTCTAGTTGTGCATTAATTTTCGTTAGGTTTTAGAGAGCACTATACATCATCAAACGGTTTTGCAGAGTGCTTGTGGAGTACAAGTGTCCGTAGAAGATTCTAGAATGTTCTATAGGTGTTTTGTTAAGACATGAACAAAAGATGTCTCCCACATTATAAAAAAGAGATACTAGTACTCTGTTAAGTCGAGCAGAGGGAGCAGGCTATGGAAAATCGGGATTTATAATGCTTTTACAATTCATGTTTATGTCAGTTTCGGGAGCTTCTCTTGCAGGAAAAAATTCTACACTTACATGATTACCTAATCTTGTTTATAAGATAACCTGCCAAACCTCTGTAGCCAGAGATGTTGGATTTATCTAGGGATTTGATCAAGACGATAATAAGGTTGACATTATAGGGCACAAGGTATTGTGGCAGGTTATTGAAAATGATGGTTTCTAATGCATTCACCTTTTCCTATCGAATTGTCAGTAAAGATATACCTGTGGTCTGTGGTGATGAAGTGTAATTATTGAAGATGTCTACATTGTTTAATCGTTTCTATAAGATAATCTGCTAATCCCCATATATATATACATATATATATATATATATATATATATGTATATATATATATATATATATATATATTTATATATATATATATATATATATATATATATATATAGATAGATAGATATATATATATACATATGTATATATATATATATATATATATATATATATATATATATATATATATATTTATATATATATATATATACATATGTATATATATATATATAGATAGATAGATATATATAGATAGATAGATAGATAGATAGCTAAATATATATATATAAATATATATATATATATATATATATATATATATATATATATATATATATATATATATATAGAGAGAGAGAGAGAGAGAGAGAGAGAGAGAGAGATAGGTATATATATATATATATATATATATATATATATATATATATATATATATATATATATATATATATATATATATATATATATATATATATATATATATATATATATATATATATATATATATATATATATATATATATATATATATATATATATATATATATATATATATATATATATATATATATATATATATATATATATATATATATATATATATATATATATATATATATATATATATAGTATATCTTGAATATTTAGAGGTATTCCAATTTTCACTTATTTTTGCAGGCCTTTTTGAACCGTGAAAACTGAAAACTTGAATAATAAATGATAATAAATAATGAGTATGGTTTAAGGGCGCCCAGCTGTTTATGAAAGCAAGTTGACAGATCCAAGCTAGCGAGTGTAATCATACAGCCAAATCAATGTGGTTTCGTCACCAAACAATTTAGAGGTGACCTGTTGTCTAATCCAAATGACAATACAGGGCATTTGTTTACTATGGCAACAAATTGAATAGTGACAGCATGGCTGATAGTGATTACACTTAATTGTCTGAACAATACAAACAATCAGATCTTGGGACAAAAGAAACACAGAGGGACTGTACTAGCAAGTACAGTTAGCCATTTACAAAATGAAAGCAAACAACACAACTAAAATTAAACATTAGGTTGCCTCAAAATGGGTTGTTGCCACTATTGCAGTTAACAGGCTGCATGTATGTATATATGTTTAAATATATATATATATATATATATATATATATATATATATATATATATATATATATATATATATATATATATATATATATATATATGCATGTATGTATAGGTTGTATGTATTTAGTCTTGAGTTATGTATGTACAATAAATAAATTGATGTTTCTATTTTGAAGTGAATCCCCAAGTTGGCACTGGAAAATGGACAATGAGTGAGAATTACAAATTGGATGTATCATATAGAATGAGAATAACATCGTATAGAATTATTTCTGATTGTTTGCACAGGTACGTATAAGCTGGAGAGAGCAGATTAATCAGGGCGGGTGATTTAGTCCAGTATGGAATAAAAGTTGGAAAAGAATCAGTTTGTCGAAGAGAGAGAGACAGAGAGAGAAAGTATTTAAAATGAGTTTTCAATAGTCTTGTATATTTTAATTTGTTTTTGTAATTCTGTTTTTCGTCACCTGTTATGCCATATCGTTAGCCATTCGTAAGGTTAAAGGAAACAGGAACTGGGAAGGATTTTCAAATCTATCCTGGAGGTTTCGAATTTGACCAGATATCTTCTGGACAAGCATAGCCACGATTTAAGAAACAGTTTGAATGACTTGACCAAGGTTTCCAAAATAGTTTGGCTGCTATAGGCATGAATGGGTTTACCATGAACTGTAGTCTGCACTAACGTTTCTGACATGTACATGAAAGCTCATATTTGATCCAACTATAGTTTTGAGACAAATAGAGCACTACCTTTACCTGGAGGAATTGGATGCAACAATTTTAAATGGCGCAGCTATGGTACACATTCTACGGAATAGATAAGGCAAAATCTTCGTTTCTACAATACATGTTTGGTATTCCGGTGATAACAGATGTGACTTCTTCACCTACATCAATGCACATGTTGAATACCTCCAATAATACATTGCTAATCAGCACCTTTTAAAAGACTGGTCTCAAAGAATATATTCCTAAAGCTTACCACGTTCTTATTCACCTTTCATGCTGAAAATAAGTCATTCACAGTGCCCTTTATAGTTGAATCCTGTCTTCAGCCACAGTACATTTCACTCACTGACTCAATGCGTGATTTCCCTGACTTCTCTGCAGCCAAGTGCGAAGTACGGGCATACAGTCCTCCAAAGATTCTGCCTGTGGGCATGGATTTGTGAAATATATTTGCTGGTTCTGTGAGGACACTCATTGAAGCATCGAGTGTTCTAACTCCAAGTGATCCTAAGAAAGCTGGTGTTGCGTTTTAGTGCATGTTGCCAAAGATGATAATTCAAAAGCCAGGGTTGTACTCTTGGCAGCCATTAAAAAGCTTGATGGTGCAAACATGCATAATCAAACATTAAGCAACCTCTCAGGCCTGAATACCATCTCACCAGAACAACCTGTACTAATGAAATGTTCTATGTGATGTCATTTAAGTCAACCTACCCTTACAATTATTTAAACCAATCTTTCTCTCGTCTCTGTTTGCACAATGGCAATAAATACGTCTTGACTAGGGATTTATACTTTAGCCAGAAAAGCAGTATGTGAAGCTGACCATGTGTGCACCCACTGTGTGGTATTCAAAGACCTATATACCGAGCCTGTCAGATTGAGGCTGGACGTCTCTTGTGAAAGAACATCACCTTTTTAATAGGTTATGGCATAGGCATGTCATGAAATGATTCACCGCAATCATAGAGGCATGCAAAGGAAAATGAAGGTGTTATGAAGTGCATTTGAGCATGTGTCTAGCATTTATGTAATAGAAACCATAAGAAATCATCAGCATGATTACAACAACAAGCTTACAATAATACTTGAAGTGATTACTGACTATTGAATCAATGATAATTTATTAAATAACTGAATTCTTGGAGTTATGGAGTTATTGGAGTCTGAACCGAAATCCCGAATTCTGCATCCATAACCATTAGAAAGTCCAGTTGAGACCTTTACAATCTTATAAATATATGTTTTATCATAAAAATTTTAGTTGAAGGGTGCATAATTATGATTTGACTTCAAAATAGTCTCTGAAAGTTATTAAAGTGACTTACAACATGTTTTTGGTAATTATAGGGCGTACACAATTGGACATAACAGGACAAAAAAAATCATTTTGCATTTAGGCAAGATCTAGGGTGGGTTTTAGTCCATGATAAAAAATCACCTGTAACAAGCTTGTGCTTCTAAGAGAAAGTGAATGATTTGGTCAAAATGTAGTGCTTAACCCTTAGGACTATATGGCAAATTCAAATGCATACGTTTTTTTAATATCTATATGTATTACATCCATTGTTATAGGTGCGAGGTTGAACATTCCTTTACTTGCCTTGGCGTGAATTACTATGTTCCGAACAGATATTGTGACCTTTTATCTCACTCGGCCTTATCGGCTCCACGTGAATCCAACATTAATTGGAACTACTGGAGTCGATCACCTCTTGGTAAGCAACTTTTTTCATTCAACTACCCTTGTCGTCCCTCTCTCACTTCTATGACGACAACGACTACTACTACTACTACTACAGATACTACTATTACTACAAATACTACTACTACTACTACTACTACTACTACTACTACTACTACTACCACTACTACTACTACTACTACTACTACTACTACTACTACTACTGCTACTACAAATACTACTAATACAAAAAATCCTTGTTTGCTTTCTGAATGGCATTTCCTCAAAAGATCAAGTTTGTTATTGTTTCATTATCAGACACATATGATAATTCTTGACAATGTTTTTTCATTCAACAATACCCATGGTTCGTTCCACATGATCCCTCATCAATTTAAAAAAAAATCAAACAAAATCAATATTTTGAGGTGTAGTGGTCCAGAAATATGTTACTGCTACGGGGCTTGAATACCCATATTCAATTAGCTTTTAAATGTTATTCTATTCTATGTGTTGCCAGACCAATTGTGCAAGGAATGAGGAAGTAGGCCATGAGTACAGTCCAGACATGAATGGGTTTACTATGTGCCACTCCCATTCAGTCAAGCAACCCATATTAAAGTATGGCTATTTCTTGGCCTGTGAAACGATGTGACTGTTAACGTCTGCATTAAACTACATTTCCTGTTTAGAGTGGTGCCGTGATTCATGGATGGACGTCTTAACTGATGATAAAATAACAGTCAGTTCGTCCTACAGTACTGCAACTGGTTCATCACACGCAAGACTTGACACCACATCAGGCTACTTCCGTTGGTCAGGGTCTGATACACAGAAATGGATTCAGGTCAGTTCATTTATCATTTCCAATGGAATAGAGTGAAAAACAAATTAATTTCTGCACTTAATGCGCGACCAGCCCGGGCGTAATACACGACCACACGCCCAATTGTCACCTAGTTTCCTGGATGGGGATGCATAGATAACCTCATAACTTAACATAGCTTTGATTCGCCAGCTATGTGGGTCATCGCATTAAACTCCTGTATTGTATATGCAGTGTAAGTAGGATATCGCTTAAACGTTCAGTTAACCGCTTGATTTAGTGTTGATTTAATGTATCTTTGCTTCTAGTTGTTCTATTTAAAGATCAAATTGAAATAATCAGCTTTTCTTCTTTCAAATACTTTAACGGTAGTGTTTTGTTAAGGATGTACTCTAGGAACAATCATGAGATTTGCGAAAATAGACATGTAGAAGACATCTACAAAGTCGTGCAACGCAACATTGCAAGCAGCACAGCAGAATATGACAGCAGCACTAACTGTTTAGGATAACAAAACTCTTGTTTATGTATGTAATTGTATATCATTTTCCCACGGAAACCTATGTATGTTTTGGGTATGGTGTTTTTCAATTGCAGAAAAAAATGTACTATTTAATGTGTGCATTACAAGGAACAGAAAATGTATAAGCGACCACTGTGCGTTGAATTGATGCGTTGTTGCTGCCCATTCAGTTCCAAAACGTAATCACTGAAAGATTTAACATAAGATAATTTGTTCAAAAGTATCATATACACTTATGAGGAATATTGTCAGATGTGCTGCATTCGTGTAACTAAGGTTTTTTTATTGGGTTAATTTGTGATATTTAGTCATTTTGAAATGTTTGCACATGTTAAAGCCTTCACCTTTTCCTCATTATAAGGTCAACTCTGAATGATTAAGCCATTACTGGGCATACTAAGCGACCAACTGTTATGGAAGCCACACAAGTGGGAAAGGTTTTTGGCCCACTTCTTTATATCTAATTCTATCCAACCATGGTCGCTTCAAACTCACCTTTTGGGTATCAATTCTTCTTTAGCTTTGGCATAGTTATAGCTAAGAGTCTTTTATAGGGGAGTGTATCACAGTTGTTTTTCATTTTGACTGTGTTCAAAAGTTTGAAAAACACTTTTCCTATCTGGAAAAAGAATGCGGAAGAAATGGTAATAGAATATGAAAGAGTAAACGTTAGAAAGAATATGATCAATACTCTTGCATCGTTATTGATCTTAAGTTAGCATTCGTGTAATTGAAGGATCTCTGGTCTATAATTGCCAGTAGGAGATTCGTCTGAGAATAATGTGCATGTGTTGTTCAGTCTTTTACACATGAAACCCTGCTCGAAGGTTATTTTTGATGGCTTAAAGTATTCCTCATCGGTAGATCTTTCAGGCAATATATACCCTGAATAGGCTGAAGTGTCAAATAAAAGCAGGGTAGAAGGGAAAACTGAGAAAGATAAGAAATAGCCCATGAGCTTCCCTTTTATCTAAAGTTACAAAAATTGGAAAGGTAACTTCTTTTTATGCGAATAATTACATGCCTATCTATCTTTTAATTGATACCTAATTAAAGAGCATGCAGTTCTTTGATGAACCTTGAGAAAGATATTTGTTTTCGTGGCTGGTCAAAGGCAGCCCTGGTATTAATAAACAACCTTGTGTCACTATTTAAAGTTTACCTCCGTAGTTGACCCATTTGCTTCTGGAGTTCATACATGGTCTGACACCTTTGAGCATAACAAAAGTAGTGTCAACTAATTCTCAGAACATTGTGGTGGGATCAAAATATGTTTATATATGCCAGACCATGTGTATGCCCCAGGTGTGAATGACTTGAAGTATTTGACAGAATAACCTTGTTCTAATTGCATGTGTGTTGAAATGTATTGCAGATTTCATTCACGGAGTCAACTACAATTACACAGATTACCACACAGGGAGGTGGAAAAGCATTCAATGCTTATGTGACCAGGTATAAGATCTCCTACACTGTTGACAACATAGAGTGGATCAATCTACCTCAGGTTTGCAACGATTTCTTGTTACACTATGACATGAATGCAGTTCAAGCAAAATAATTAATCAACACCACAAAGTTTTTAAACCTAAAAGTCAACCAGTTGGGCTTACAGTTCCGACATACAATTCCTGCACTAAATGCGTGGACAGCCAGGCCGTAATACACAAACGCATGCTCGGTTGCCACCCAGTTTCCAGGGCTTGAGTGCATGCATGACCTTATATTATAAATGAATGTAGCTTAAAAGCAACATGGCTAGTTAATGCTCTTGACTTCATTTTTGACATGCTATCCATGCGTGTTTGTACAACCCGGCACTTTTCTCATTAAAGAACATAGATAGTCTCATAGTCTGCAAAATCCTTGTTAGCTGTCTACGATTTTCCTTTGGGTTATGAAGGTATTCATTGTTAGGGAAAGGATTAAGTTGAGCAGTACTTTTGGAAAATACAGCAATTCATAGTTATGAAAAGGAGAAGCCTAATATAAAAGCTATTATACGTTTTCTCTGATTACCAACAAGTGATATGAACCACATTGTATTTTTTAATACTTAACTAAACTTTCTATTGAGCCCTCTTGCATGACGATTTTGAAATTTCGTTCTTCATCACTTTTTGTGACTAGCCAGTTGTAAGTGGGGAAGAAAACCGTAGTACCTTACGAAAATCACTGCTTACCCCGAAGTCACAGACATTTTTTTTACATGCCCTGGTAGGAATTTGTTAAGGCGCAATAGTAACTAATTTCCCAAATCCTTGGCAATGCATTTCTATTTATATGTAAACTTTTGCATGTCATTGTTTTGAACATCCCAGTATTTCATTAGACTAAGGAGTTCCCTCTTCACCTGTATCAAGTTAAGGGAACCGTCTTGTTGCGTTTACAGTGAGGCACCTCCGTAGATACCATAATAATTGTATTGACTATTCCGAGGTTTACCCATTGATATACCAAATGTTTTCTGAGACTTTGATATGTTGATGTAAGCGAGCCCTTAACCATAGTGTAATATTTCTCCGCAAGATGGCAGTGTTTTCACTCTCTAAAATGCATGTACACGTGACTCTTCTCCCCCCGTGGTACTACCTATTACCTCTTTTTGGTAAATCTTTTTTGCTCTGCGCTTGATTATCTGTATATATCCATGTGCTGCAGGTATTCAAAGGAAACACAGATAGCAAAAGACATATGTCAAACATTCTGGATGATGCACCTTTGGTTCTGGCCATCAAGCTCCTTCCAACCAATTGGTACGCCGCGCCAGTGCTACGTATGGCTTTATATGGATGTGTGGATAAACGTATGTTATTTTGAGAACAGTACAGCTCTATTCTTTGTCACGTTAATGATTAGTATATCTCTTTATAAGATAGGGAAAACGGATAATGCTATTAGAGTATGTATTTGTAAACGATTACATTCCGATACTAATGGTAGCCACAACAAGATAAATTTCGGCACTGCATCAACATTTCAAAAACTGTGTTAAGCCCGAAAAAGAAATGTTTAGACTAATGAAATTCCTATAAATGCACTAGCGTTCCCATTAGCCAAGTCAAAAAAATGTCTTTCAATAGTGGGTAATGTTGGCGTTTATTTTAATTTCAGTAAAATTAACCAAGAAAAGGTACATCCATCAGAAAAATAAATACCAAACAAAAATGTTGGTAACGAAATATTAATGTAAAATTAATTTGAATATCCTATTTCCACCAAGGGACTACATTTAACGTCTATTCACAAAATAACATAACCATTTCACATTACAAAAATCCTGAATTGTATTGTATTGTACTTTTATTGGCTGTCCGTCAAAGGACAAAAGATATCAACACATATAAATGAACATACAAATAATATCATAATAAGCATATATATGAGTTGTGACATCAGTCACTGAAAGTACATATTGAAACATAAACCGAAGTACTACCTGTATTAATAAATCGACCACCTCACTTCAGCTTTGCATTTCCCTTTTACAATTTGATATCTTGTCTACAAGTAGGAACACCGTTATCGAAATCTCTCCTTCATAAAAAAATATCTTATTTAGTATGGGAACATAATTTTACCATGCTGTATGATACTTTTGCATGAGGTATGATTCATTTGTTGAGTAATTTGAATAAATTGTCTCCAATTCTTCCGAAGAGGTATTCTTCTTAATCGTTTCTGATATGCATGGACTAGAAAATATACTTTTTTGTGAGCTAAGCGATTAATTCCTACTGTTTTCAAGTTAATTCATATGGCCGAACTTAATCATGTATGTTCTGTACAGCGTTGGAATAAAATAATAAAATCAGTTAGTACCGATTGTAGTTGTAATAAAAAAGGACCCTCGCAATTGCAATAAAAGGAATACCACAGATATTTCAAATTATGTTTTACTATGGAAATAATGATCAGTAACACGCAATATATGGTTCATTACAATTAGTTGGTACTGATGGAACAAAAAAGAAACCCTTGCATTTGCAATAAAAGTAATATTACAGACATTTCAGATGATATTTTACTACATAAAAAATAGTGAATAATAACCCGCAGTTCGTGGTTCATGTCTCTGTCCTATTTTATTTCAATCTGCAGCCAAGGACTGTTGGGATGGTGCTGATGGAAAGCTCTTTTTCAAAGTCCCTGGCGGGTCACCGTCTCGGCTGATTCCCTGCCAGGATCGCTGGACGATAGTGTTGCGACGAACGACCAACAATCTAGACTGGGATAAAAGTCACAGTTCCTACATAGCTGGATTTGGGGATCATCTTAGCGATTTTTGGCTTGGTCTCCAATCACTCTACTACCTAACACAACGACGAGTATACACATTGCGTGTGGAGTTCTGGGATTGTAATGGAGTCTATAGGTAATGATAGTGATAATAAGTATAGTTACTTATAGTATCAATTATACAAAGGACAAAATATATCGTGCATATAAAATTATCGCTTAAGATCTTGCCTACTATGTAAATTATCAAACCATACCATGTGATTGTATGTATTGCCCTAAAGTTACTTCCTCCGCAGTTAACATTGGCTCTCTGCCCTTTAAGACAGTAACATTGATCGAATGGCCCGGTGGGCTCTAGTTAACACCTTGCTTACTTCACAATAACACATCTCAAGTGAGGCCGACAAATCCCCTCAAGAAATATTGCTCTGACCTATTTATATTACGCAATGACTTTGTAACAATAGTAACTCCATTAACCCTCAAGCTGTTGGTGGCTAATTTGACCAATACAAAATGATACCAAAAATAAAAAATGAATGAAACTCTGGCATTTGGATACTCATCTGAGAGTACTCAGCAAGAGGTATCCAATGAATATCAACATGACAGGGTTTAGATTTTAAAATTGTTTGCGTCCTTGAACTTTGGACAAAAATAGCCCCAGCATAGGAAGGGTTAATAGAGAATTCTCAATTCAAAACATTTCATGAATGCCCTATATTGGTTTTCCTTGCTCATTTATGTGCATGCATAAATACATATTTCATTTTTCTATACTGATAAAATAAACTATGTTACTTTTATTTCTGAAATATATTTTGACATTTCAAAAGACCTTCATCTAATTTGCCTGTCAAATGTATAATTCACAAGGTATGCTGACTATGCAGTAGTAAGAGTAAGTGCACCAACAGATGGATTCAAGATGAAAATTACGAACCATACAGCAGGCACTGTTGGCGATGGTGGTCTGACAAGTATTGCTGGCTTCTCATTTGCCGCTGCAGATAAGGATACAGGATGCGCTGGAAGGTGCGTCTTAAGTGAATGTTCCCACATAACTGCATTAATTGGATATTCTGAATGATGATAATAAAATGATGAAAAAAAGATAACAAACAACCTTTTATTCTCAAGACAAACATTGAAAATTGGAAGTTTGATTATAAAATGGAAACTTAAATGAAATAATGATGATTACGATGATAATGACAATAATAATTATGACATTATTATTATTAGTGATAATAATAACAATAATAATAATGATAATAACATCAATAATGATGATAATAATAATACTGATAATGATAATAATAAAAGTAATAATACTGAAAATAATAATAATTGTTATTAGTGCTATTGTTATTATCATCATCATTATCATCATCATCATTATTATCATTACTACTATTATATCAGTATCAAGGTGTTTAGTACAATTTATGATGTAGGTGGATGTATTGATGATACCAATGATCTAATTGGCTTTTATCTTTATAAAAGAAAGTATGAAATAGTAGATAACTTCAAATAAAAATGTTACCATTTCCATAAATTCCTTGAAAATCTATTTTATAGTAGCTATGGTGGTTGGTGGTACGACCCGTCTAACTGCATGGCCACCAGACTCACGGGATCTGTTCTCGCCACCGATGGTGCTTCTAATCAAAGCTTTTGGACAACAGGAGGGCTCGATAAAAGTCATTCCTGTCCACTAACTAAAATGATGATGCGCATTAAACCAACAGCAAGCAGTAAGTATTGAGTGGTTTTGTTCCTCCAACAATAGATTCGGAAATCAGACATTTTGCCTACCGCTAATAACGTGTTATCAACGGTTGATATCCAATTTGGGTGCATACAGAGAGTTCCATGGGGTTTAGGTGCTATCAATCCTGAATGTATTTGATGATGAAAGGGTTTAGTTATTTAAGTCGAAGTTCTCTTTTCTTTACGAATGAAGATAACAGCAAAGAGGTATATGGCATGTAATTAAAAGGTCTTCCCCAACAATAGATGTTAACTCCTGCTGAAATGTATGTGATACAAGCAATTGGAATGGTGTAAGAGTTGAAGAGCACACCTTACTTGTGTCGTGTTACCATTATGCCTGAGGTCTCTATAAGATATACAATTTTCTGACAAACGCTGTTTAATACACTTTAAAGTAGAGCTTCTTATATTACCTGGATGTAAGAGCTTCACATCCACCACGAAGTATAAAGATACACTTTAACGACTATACAACAATATGACAACTCAATTAGTCAATACCCGCAAAATGTACCCCGCCTTTTAAAATATTATATATGCATAAGCAGCAGTGATCAATTTGCAGGCATCGTTTTCAATTTGTATTTGAGTTGAATGGTATAATATACTTGCACATAATGACCGGGCACTCATGATGTTATTGGGTTATATTTTAGTAAGTTCACTTGGGTCCTCTTATTGAGTGCATTGCACCCTTAGCACTAGACACTCACACATGCATTTACTGGAGACCGTATCATTACAACATTTCCTATGACTGTCAACGATAAAGCTACTTTACCATGTTTGTATTCAATCCATTACTGACTTTCAATGTGCATTTAGCTCATTTTATTTCATTTTGTTTCTCTCAGCAAATCTTGCGGCTGGAAAGAACACTTGGCAGCCTTTTTCAACTCTTCCCAGCAAATTAGCCGTAGATGGCAACATGAAAAGCGATCATACGAAGGGATCGTGCTCAGAAACTGCCTTTGTGACAAACCCTTGGTTGGCTGTAGACCTGGAGGATTCATTTATTGTTGACAGAGTTTACTTAACCAACAGAGCACCTGGCGGTGAGAAAAATTAGTATCCTAGCGCAGATAAGTGTGTTGTCCGTCTTTGCTGAGATATCTTTTTCAATACTAATGATTGTGATGATGATGGTGCACATAATGTAAATAAAAGCAGATAACTATGAAGAGTACAGAAAAGGTGATGATATGAGTAATAATTACAACAAAGATAAATGTCATATATAATCACATTGTAATTTAGAAAATATCCTACGCCTATCTATGAAAATATGATTCAACTCTTTATATTGATAATATACATTCATATTTTGATACATCTCGTTTTCCTTTACAAACTTCTATTTCCTTTACCGGTCTTTATCCGTCTTGGAAATGAATCATTGGGTTATAACCCACATATACAGTGGTGTAGAAAATTGAGTAAAAAAAAGATTTCATTTACAATAGGTTCGGAGCTTCGTGACTTTACGCTTGAATTGGCATCCCAGTTCGACTCTACAAGTGGTGATGGTGACTTTAGACTGTGTGCAACCTACTCGGGGGCTGTTGGAGATGGGCTGACTGTTTCAGTTGCATGCACTGGGACAGGCAGATATGTCCGATTGAAACTTCCCCGTGAAAATGCACGACTTTCTATCTGTGAA
>OZ012687.1:5872052-5874552 GCA_963942565.1 Maea johnstoni | reverse complement strand
AAGCTGATTCCCGGTGATTATTCCGACTATATTGAGAAAGATTATACAAACAATTGGATATGCAAGAACATCTCGGAACTAATACAATGCCAACCACGTAAGTATCCATACCTGCCTTGACTACATTAGCTGACAGGTGAGTGATTGAAAGTGTCCAAACCAAGCTAGCTTGCCAGGCTACAAAAGGGTCCGGTTATCTAAAACGTAGCTCTGAATGCTTTTTGCCTTTCACCATTTCCCGGTTTTGAATACTGCAAGAGAGAAAATGGCAATTGATTTTGGGTTTGCGGTTGTTTTCACTGTGTAGTCCGATATCTTCCACTAAATACAGAATGAAAATCCTGTATATTGCAGAAAAAGTAATGATAAACAAAATGCTGCACTACAAAGATGAGTTCTCAATTACTCAGTTCTCATGTCTTATGAACAACAACGAGTGAATAAGCGTTAAGGCTGGCCTAGCCAACTACCTTACCTAATTGTATTTTACTGGAAATTTAAAAAGAAATATGACGCACAATAAAAGCAGGTCACATTTTAGGGATAGATGTGATACTTTAAGTCATTTAGTCCGGAATGAAAGACAATAAAGTGTGCACTAGAATGTCATCAAACAGACCATACCCCAAACCTTGCAAATCATTAAATAGTATGCATTCTTATACTCAGTTGAACGACTTACACACAGAATTACAAGTTTGCATTTACAACCTTTAAATCAGACATTATTCATTTAAAAATTCCTACCTCCCAAGGTGAGAATGATTTGTGTCCACAACATGGACATAGAATTATAAAAACAAGATGCTAGAAATTTAATGATAGATCGAGGCTGGTAAAATATGCATGACTTATTAGCAATAACTATAACTGTTTAAATCATGTGCATGTTTAAATTAAACTGTATTTTTTTATTCTCTGGGCATGATTCTAAAGAAAAATGAAAGAACTAATGCTTTTTACAATATGTGACATTTTGTGCTGAATTCTCCAAGATAATCAATAGTCAGAATCGGCAATAGGTGCACGTGGTGTGTGGCTCATATTTTTAATTTGCAATCTCGAGATGTGAAGTCTAATGTCTAAATGGACAATTGAGATGTTGAATATCTACTAGTATATGCTTTTTTCCCTAATGTTTTCACTAACTATTACCCTAATGTTTTCACTAACTATTATTTGACTTGTTTTTTCATCAACAGCAATCGATGTGTCATTAGACAGCGTTGTGGGAAATCTCGCGATAACACGAACGCTTCAAATGACCTATGACCTTACAATGGGTATCAGGCATATCAGTGGCCTTCATAATATACCATCACTCATAGTACCCTGGAACTGGGAAGTTGACATCATCCTATCAGATTCTACCGACTTGACTGCCAACGCGACATCTCCATTCGCTAGATGCAATCAACGCATGTCACTATCAAATAGCACCAAACGTTTACCACTGGCTGTAGGTGGCCAGCAATCATTGAATGGAAACTTCACCTGCTTACTGGACTTAGAACAGTGTCAGAACCTTCAATATCTTGTTTTTTCGCTTCAACCTGGCTGGAATACTTCATACAATGACAGTAACCCTACCAATAATTTCAAGTGGATCCCTGTTAGTTCTACCAAAAAATGTTTTCCAGGTAATGAATATGCTTAACCAAAAGTGATTTGCTTATGTTGTAAAGTTTTGCAAAACCCATGTTTTATATATATATATATATATATATATATATATATATATATATATATATATATATATATATATATATATATATACATATATTATATATATATATATATATATATATATATATGTATATACATATATATATATATATATATATATGTATATATATATATATATATATATATATATATATATATATATATATATACATATATATATATATATATATATATATATATATAACATCTTTCAGTTTTTTGTAAGCTCATTATCAGACTGTTTCCCAAGTCATGAGTGTGTATGGGCAACACCCATTTGTTATATAATTAAACATACAGCACTTACATCCCCCTTGGTGAAGTTAAATGGTTATAACAAGGGATGGCCAATAGCTGATTGGGGTGAGACATATTACAAAGACTCTTCACTGTGTTTCACCTGTGTTTAAGTGTTTGGATCCTTTCACAGATTAACGAATATGAGATTAACGAATAAGAAATGGCATAGGTTTCTTGGTAGTTCTTCCTGGGTTCGCCAGTATGAGTAAAGATGAGCAGGAAGGGGGATCTTCTGTGCAAACCTTTCAAGTTTTCTTACAACGTGTTTTTTGTTACAGATGCTGATGTTGATGTAACGGTATTGACTCCTTCCCCTGTTGGCCTCTTTGTGCGGGGCTTCTCTGAGGTGCTACATTATAGCACACAACTGCGCGCCATGCCAAACTATATACCCATTCTTGATGTAGAAGGTACTCGTCTCAACTACGATGTCCAGCTCTTCTTCTCAGATGTTGATGTTCGAACTGGGGCACAG
>OZ012687.1:5825374-5870374 GCA_963942565.1 Maea johnstoni | reverse complement strand
TTGACTTTGTTATTGTTACTTCAAGCAAGGACTGGTCTTATGAATAATTACCTATCCCAACATAGTATCAAATTGACTACACCATTCAAGATGTGCTGAGTGACAAACAAAGCGTAGTGTTTGTAAATTCCATGCCATATTCCAGTAGACAAGCTACCAAAGAAAATGGTCTGCAGACTTGTGATAACATCCCTTAATACCCACTTTTCCTTTGCTCAACAGATATCTATGCTTTGGCCGCAGCCAATCCATCTTTCGTTGCGTATCACTTTTACTGGTTTAATACCAAAACCTTAACAAAATTACTTCACTTTACATTCATATATCGAAAGATTCTTTTTTATTGTCATACTACACATATCATGGGTCTAACTAATTGATAGACTTTAATTTGCTACAGTGTTGAAATTTGATATCTTAACTAAGTGTGCTGCAGACCATTCATTATGCATGACTGCATGCCCAATCATCGCCCGCTTCCTTAGGCATATATAAACAGAACCATACGTCTGTGACATCACTGCTACATTCAGATATGTTGGTTATAAATATGTGCACCTACTTACAGTGCCAACATTTAATTCCTGCACCAAATGTGTGGGGAGCCTGCAGATAGTAAACGACTGCATGCCCGATTACCAGCCAGTTCCCTGGGTATGGATGCATGGATGACCTTACAGCTGAGTCATGAATATGCTTTGTTTATTTTTTTGACATGTTATCCATGGATGTTATACTACCAGGCACTGGCAGGCGTCCGGTCAACTGGTGCAGGAATCAAATGTCTGTACTGTATCTTAACCTTGTGGCTTGGGATGTTTTGGTTTCTAGACAACAGATCACTCAATATGGGCAGGTCAAGTCGGGCAGAAATGAGATGATGCTACGGTTTTGTTGTGTCGTGAAATGCATCCCATAATCATCAATGATCTAACCAATCAATATGCGATAATTTGGCAAATATGTAATTATGTTTGTGACCAAATTTTACAGACTGCAAACCAGGGCTGATCTGTTCCTACCCGGGGTATTTGAACTACAGGATTAGAATAAGTGAGGTGGCATGTAAGGTGTATGATGAAGTAGAGGATCTCTGGGTGGATGGAGACTGTGAGGTAAACTATATACCGTAATTTCCCGTGTATAAGACGCACCCGTATATAAGACGCACCCCTTGTCCAGGCCTTTAAAATGATGTATAGACCTTAGCTTTGTGTATAGTGCGCACCCCCTTTTGGGAATTATTGTAGGATATCAACTCCTCATGAATAACGCTGGAAACCCAGTAAAACGCATATTGAGATGAGTGAAATGTGACATCACCATGACATCAATGCGTATCACCCTGTGTCGGTACTCACAACCCATTGTCCTAGGCATGTCACATGGATTGTAATCAGTAGATTCTAGCGGAGAGTGGTTCAGTAATTACAATTCATCAATGACGCGGCAAACTTCGATGGGCGTTGTCTTGGCCGCATTATAAGTGTAATTGGCGATCTCCGAGTGGCCTGGTAACTCAATGTAAAACACCCTAGATTTCTAGCTTTGTGTATAAGACGCACCCCCTATTTGAGTGTAAAATTTAGTGTAAAAATGTGCGTCTTATACACGCGAAATTACGGTATATTTTTTTTTACTTTTTAAAAATCGTATCACTCATTTTTAAAAAGTATGTGTTACTTTGAAGAAATACATAGCGTTTCGACTTAATAAAATGTTTTAACCTCTTCAGGAATATATTTTCCTTGTTAAAGTATATTTTGGTTAAAAAACATTGCCCACTCTTGATAACTGCAATATCTAGTTGTGTTTTATTTTACCGGGTTTACTAACTTATCAAAAGCATATATTACAAAATGTCTCTTTTCCAAGATATTTTTTTATTGTGCACTTGCGACTATGCTACATCAAAGCATTGTTATTGCAGGCACTTCCAGGCTCTCTGCCAAATAAGGCACGTTTCAAAAGTAACTTATTCGGAAGTCTCGGGGCAGGAGTTTTCACAGCACCCAATACAATTGACTTTGGATCGGTGTTTTTGGACCTTGACAAGAAACTGGCTGAAAATGCTCACGTGATTGCCACAGTGCTTTTGTTTGTGGTACTCTACATTCCACTAGTGTGCTGGATTCGTCGACTTGATAAAAGAGATGGATTGCGAGTAAGTAGCTATTTAATTACAAGAAAGAAAACTTTACTTTTCACTTCTTAATTGACGCTACTTATTTGGAATCTTGTTTAATTTCATCTTTTTCCTATATATTCATTTGTGAAATATGAACAGAAATATGTAGGTAAAAATATATTCTTGGTTTCATAAGGCCTCTGCAAGCATACTGACCTTGATTTAAAAGAAGATTCAACAACAAAATCAACCAAAATGAAAAGCCTTTACAAAGAATGTTAGCACAGAAATAGTTAAACCATGCATTGAAAAAAATAAAGTCTTATATTTCTCTCTTATTTCATTTAACTACCCATTATTGGCACATCGCCAATTTTCTTTACAGAAAAATGATAATTTTTCAAAACAGTTTTTTGCTTTCTTTTTTACCATTATATTTTCATCTGTTTCCACAGTTTATGCCACTTCCGCTATTGGACAATCAACCAATTCACAAATGTGAATACGAGGTCCATGTATATACTGGCAGCAAGAAGCATTCAGAGACGGATTCACATGTCTACCTACATCTACAAGGTGAACTAGATGACAGTGGTGAGCGCTGGTTGGAAGATGGTCAGAGAAAGGTGGGAATGTTCACATGGATTTGCCTATTGTGATGACTATTTCACCCTAGATTTATATTGTAAAATAATATAAAAAGCCACTAAGCAAGTTCACTGGAAACAAATGCATATCTTTATCCTTCATAAGGATTTCGTGAATGATGATGATGATCTATGATTGCGCACACCTAGTCTTAATATAAAGATTGCTAAGAAATTTGGAGTAACTGTTTAGCATGTTTCAAACAAAAGATGAAAGAACACAAGTTTGATAAAAATAAAAAAGTAGCTGTATCTCAAAATATGTTGATATAAATTAGATAACTTCCTTTTATATCACACATCATCTAACTATGTTTAGCTAATTCTTGTTCCTACATAGCTTATTGTCAATGAGATTTGTTCGCAAAAGTCTATATAATATTCATTCGCCTTCATAAATCTGCTTGCATTTTCAATCATAATTTGACCAATTGTGACTTCTTTGTGTCTTTTAGAACTTCCGTCGAGGAATGGTGAGTGTGTTTAAGATGACCACATCCTACTACCTTGGCGAACTGGAGTGTATGCGTGTGTGGCACGATAACACAGGTAAAGAGCCACATGCAGATTGGTTCCTTTCCAAGATCATCATTGTAGACAAGCTGGCAAACAAATGGTTAGTATACAGGACCCTTATTCGTACAAGTATGAACTCTCGTAGCAGGTCAAAACAGAACTTTGTATCAAAGTAAACTGCTCTAAAACTGCATGCGCTTTCACATTGTCTGCAAAACCAGGATACTACCCTGGCCTACATAAGAATATTGTTCTTGGAGAGATGGAACTTTATAAAGACACAAAAACGTGGCATCTCTCGATGAATGTGAACCTTTTGAATATGGGGTGCACCGTTTTCTTCATAATTTCATAGTTTGCATTTATAAGATCATGCGGATCATTTTGAAAAATGGTCAGATTGAACTGAACTTACTGGTATCCTTTAATTTCAAGTTATGAAATATCAGTTTAGGCGGTACAATTTATATTCATCAATAATATGTATATCCTCTACAAATGACTTGCCAGGCAATAACATTGCATAACTTTCACCTATTTTTTCCAAAAAGACCTGTACTGTACAACTAGATGAATAGGTTCCAGAACAAATGCCCTATGCATGCATCTTCAAAACGTAAAATATTGCTTCGAAAAAGTGAACAATGTAAATAATAATTATTTAGACACGTCATGAGGACTGTGTGAATCGATAAGGTGTCCATATTTGTTTGTAGAAAACTACTATTAGTTCTGCAAAGTACTATATTTCACTAGGACAATCAATTCATTTACTACCGACAGAAGTAGTTTAAATTCCAACACCAGTTAACCAGTCATTTACAAAGGACTTAGCCCAGCATTCTGTCGCCCAGTCAAGGTATTAATACTTGCATATTCATGAACCACATGGGTGCCATTTAAATATAACTTATCTACCTTAAGATCGCAACTGTGACTCCTGGGGAATGTGGATGCTCATACAATCAGGATTTTCGATTATCATCACTTTTTCTACCATTTAGCTTAATCATGAATAGCCAGTCGTAAGGTGTGGAGGATATTGCATTATCTGGCAACAACCACCTCTTAACCCCATCTCTTGGTAACATTCTAAATAAAATTTCAGACAATTTGCCAAGGCTTGCATATCCTTGGACGTTCATCATGTATCTAGATCATCTGTTTTTTCATAATAGAGCTATTGATGCTACGTATAGTCGATACATGCTGTTTAGAACCCTAAACAGGAATTTCTTTATTAATGATAAACTTCACAAAATAGTAAACAAAGATTATCCATTATGCATGTTTGTAAAAACAGTAAAGACAGGATAGAATGAAATATAAAGCAACATTTCTGGAACTCTATTAATGAATGGCTGGCCGAAATTGGTTACAAAAGTTACATTTTATCAGTAGAGCGTTTTATTCTGGGTGATTAGGAGAACAGTGATTTATCTAGTTACATTATATTGATAGGTAAAATGGTTAAATATAAAGCAATGAACGCATATAAAAAATCACACAGACAACAGGTCGTTTGTGACATAAAACATTTATTTCTCAGAAAGATACAAAGCTGGCATTAAAGGCAAACAAGCAATTTTCTAAGAAAAATGGTCGGCGATTGCTAACTTAGGTGTAAGGTGTCCATATTTGTTTGTAGAAAACTACTATTAGTTCTGCAAAGTACTATATTTCACTAGGACAATCAATTCATTTACTACCGACAGAAGTAGTTTAAATTCCAACACCAGTTAACCAGTCATTTACAAAGGACTTAGCCCAGCATTCTGTCGCCCAGTCAAGGTATTAATACTTGCATATTCATGAACCACATGGGTGCCATTTAAATATAACTTATCTACCTTAAGATCGCAACTGTGACTCCTGGGGAATGTGGATGCTCATACAATCAGGATTTTCGATTATCATCACTTTTTCTACCATTTAGCTTAATCATGAATAGCCAGTCGTAAGGTGTGGAGGATATTGCATTATCCGGCAACAACCACCTCTTAACCCCATCTCTTGGTAACATTCTAAATAAAATTTCAGACAATTTGCCAAGGCTTGCATATCCTTGGACGTTCATCATGTATCTAGATCATCTGTTTTTTCATAATAGAGCTATTGATGCTACGTATAGTCGATACATGCTGTTTAGAACCCTAAACAGGAATTTCTTTATTAATGATAAACTTCACAAAATAGTAAACAAAGATTATCCATTATGCATGTTTGTAAAAACAGTAAAGACAGGATAGAATGAAATATAAAGCAACATTTCTGGAACTCTATTAATGAATGGCTGGCCGAAATTGGTTACAAAAGTTACATTTTATCAGTAGAGCGTTTTATTCTGGGTGATTAGGAGAACAGTGATTTATCTAGTTACATTATATTGATAGGTAAAAAGGTTAAATATAAAGCAATGAACGCATATAAAAAATCACACAGACAACAGGTCGTTTGTGACATAAAACATTTATTTTCTAAGAAAAATGGTCGGCGATTGCTAACTTCTTTAAGACCCAGAATGGTACGCAAACCTACACT
This sequence comes from Maea johnstoni, assembly GCA_963942565.1. Taxonomy (NCBI): domain Eukaryota; kingdom Metazoa; phylum Annelida; class Polychaeta; order Spionida; family Magelonidae; genus Maea; species Maea johnstoni. The sequence goes on along the minus strand of OZ012687.1, from coordinate 5,864,542 downwards.
GATATCTAGTTTCCTTACCATAAAATGTCTAGATATCTATTATATGTGCTGTTCTGTATCTATTTTTCTTTACCTTGCTTAGTCATGTAAACCAAACAACAGAACTGTTATTCAATATATTCAGCCTCATATCAACTGATTGATATTCATAAAAATATTTCTGCCTGTGAATTCTCATTGAGCTCACTATACTACAAAACAATAGTAAGTATTAAACGATGGGCATAGTTGACTCTAAGGAAAATAAACAAAAACTTTCTGAAAAAAAAAAGAAACTTTCTCACAAGCCCATTAGGGTAGGTCCAGTTCAGTTAACCGGGGTGCATCCTTTTATGTTTCGTCCGCCTTGGCTACATATTTAGTGCAGGAAATAAGAGTTAGCATCGTACAATTTCAGGTATACTTTCCGCTGTGATGATTGGCTTGCAAAGAAGAAGGGAGATGGGAGAACAGAGCGCCTACTTAAAGTCTTCGAAGAGGGACAGGCTCTGGATCCCAATGCCCTATTCCAGAACAATATGTCCTCGAGCATCGTGAATGACCACATCTGGTTCTCAGTCTTCTACAGGAAGGGCAAGTCGTCCTTTTCAAGGGTCCAGCGTCTATCTTGCTGCTTAGCAATCCTCTATCTGACCATGATATCGAATGCCATGTGGTATAGAACAGACGAGGGAAATCCCCAATCAGGAATCACTATTGGGCCAATATCAATCACAGTCAATGAACTTTACACCAGTACCATGTCCACCTTGACCATCATTTTCCCAGTGCTCTTCATCATGGTAATGTTCACAAAATCAGCACCGAGACCACCAAAGGGTCAGAGGGCTGTTCGTGGAAAAGGACAGTTACCTTGGTGGTGTGTGTATTTTGGGGTGCTATTCGTAGTGCTATCAGTGGCTGTCTCGGCGTTCTTCACAATACTCTACAGTCTTCAGTGGGGAAGTATCAAATCCACAGCATGGCTTACTTGCTTCCTCCTATCCTTCTTCCAGTCAGTCGTTATTGTACAACCATTAAAGGTAAGATAATATTTGACCCTACCCCTTATGTACATGGTACAAATACATATAAACACACACATATATATGTATGTATGTATGTATATAAATATATATATAAACAAGTATATATATATATATATATATATATATATATATATATATATATATATATATATATGTATATATATATATATATGTATATATATATATATATATATATATATATATATGTATATATATATATATATGTATATATATACATGTATATATATATATATATATATATATATATATAAGTATGTATATATATATATATATGTATATATATATATGTATATATATATACGTATATATATATATATATATATATATATATATATATATATATATATATATATATATATATATATATATATACTAGATCTAGTATGCAATACACAGTATACATATATATATATGTATGTATATATATATATATATATATATATATATATATATATATATATATATATATATGTATGTGTGTGTGTATAATAAACCGATTTGTATTTCGCAAATAAATTCCATTCACAATGGTCATGCAGTGAAACATGTAACAGCTTGTAAAGCTTAGAAAGATTACTGGCCGCGCTGGCCATTTAGCAATGCAAAGTAGTGCTACATTCATGCCAAGATGGTCTAATGCATCACTAATTAATTGCCACCCTACTACTGCCTAAAAAGAGATTCTATCATCATCTAGCTTTATGTTAAAGTTGACGGTGACCAGATGTGAATTAACCTGGATAGATACAATGACTAAATAAAACTGCTATAAAAAACCATCCCATTCCAACTGAATTATACAAGTTTTGAAGATGATATTGTAATTACCGTTTAGTTGGGATTAATTTGTTATTTGTAATAGATATGCCTTCTATTTCTTTTCCCTAGGTTCTCGTTATTGCTGCAATCATTTCATTCTTCTTGCTAAGAGATAAAGATGAGGAGGATTTCAAGTTATTAGAGCCTAAAGAAGTTGATATTTCTACCTACGTAAGGCCAGATTGGGAGATAAATCCAGATAAAACTAGTATGTATACTTCGTCACATAAGTACATAATGCTAAAATGATAAGGGGTAACGATTCTTTTCTTCATTTCCATTTGTACATGTGTACAACAGCAGTTTTAATTTATATTGAGTATAAAGGAATAAAACATGTAAAAACTACATTTCAAAAATATCTACAAGCAGTATAAGGTAAACAATGCCATCTCAATTTAATTACTGGAATATATAAGCAAGTTTGTCATTTATTTTTGCACAAGATGTTACAAATGTTTTTGTCATTACTTTTGATGTCCAATTCTTCGCCTTTCATATAGTTATAAACATTGCTTTTAATTTCACTCATTTTAACACTAACAAAGGAATAATGCTTCTTATAAGAAAATAATTCCCATGGTTAATAGGTGAGACACAGCCACGCATGTGTAACGTGAAAAAATATATAGATTTTGCATTTAAGGTAGTAGAAACAGTTTGAGAAAACATAGAACATCTTCACAGCACATTTGAAAGTGATAACTCTTGGTGTTCTATTTTGCATTTAAGGTAGTAGAAACAGTTTGAGAAAACATAGAACATCTATCATGTTTAAACCTCAAAGGTTCTTTACAAAATGCTTCATACTTTTGATTTGTACACTCAAGTTATTGTTATCAATGTTTCTAATTGATATACGGTCTTATGCCATTTTGTGATATATTGTAATCTCTAATATTCCATACTGTAGTGCTATACAGTAACCATAGTAGACTTACAATATAATAAACAATGGTTCTTTAAAGCAAAAGAAATGTTAGAAATATTAGATGTACTTTGCCTGTTCCATATCTTACGGTACAAATAAGCATACAGTGATATACCACCAGACATTATGGTCAAGTGGTTTTATATATTCATTTATTGGTTATTCCGAACTAAATCATGACAATGCGGTTTCCATGGAATGTTTGGTACATTGCCTTATAACAAAGGTGGATAACACAAGGTTGTCCAACTCTGGCAAAACTGCTATGATTCTTATATCCGCAAGCAAATTCTTTTAAAGGATAAATATAGAAAACCCCTGCGGAATGGCCAGTACTTTTATTGTCTTTTAACAACATTAGCCTCTTGTCTTGTCAGTATCAAGTATAGTGTGCCATAAAGTCCCGACAATTAGTGTTCTGGCTGTAAAAACACTCACTATATTTGCTAATACACCCGGAAATAGTCCTTAAATTAAGCATGTTAAGGTCAATTCACTTGTTGCTTGATGATGCCACATGGTTTTTGAGAAGGCCATCTCTTAAATGCTGTGTCCTACTAGTAATTTTGTCACTTTTGGTTCAATTTTATGACCAGGCACTCACTAGCTCAACAGTCCTCAATTGTTGCCAAAAAAAGAAATACCAGCACCTCAATACAAGTGTTTAGAATTATAGAGCTCTTACTTCCTCAAAGGAAGCATACATTTGTGTGAGTGATCAGTCTGACCCAGCGTAGGAATTTCTAGCCTGTTTACTTGAAGAGAGGACCAGCTGATAACGCATGTAGGAATCGGCAATGATACTGATTCTATTTATATATCTTTGTGGCCAGACACTGGTGCAAAGATCTACTATAGTTTGAAATATTTGTGTTATCAACAGACAATGGTGCAAATATCTACTATAGTTGGACATCTTTGTGTTATCTACCCTTGCTGACAACCTTTTGATCCAACCATAAGCGACAGTGCCTGATTTAGTATGAAGAGGTCCTGAATTACAGCACCAGCTATCCTTGTGTCAAACTTCCATTGCTACCCAAGATGTTGAATCAAACCGCTAACTGTTTCAGAGCTGTATGTGGCGCCACCAAGTGAGGAGGAGGTTTTGGCAAATAGGTTGAGAAAGGAATCTGAAAGGACAATGGGAAAGCTGAGCAAAGATTTGGTATACCACCTTATCTTCATGGGAGCAATGTTCATCACCTGCAGCAGCAACCAAGATGTCTGGAATTTCAAACAGAATGATGAACTTCGCAACACCTATTTTGATACCAAATTTCAGGCGGTAAGTCGAATCACTTGATTGTGTGCTTTGGCGCATCTGTCAGGAAAATTTCATTTATACGGCTTTCTGTGTTACATAGTAGTGCTCTAGGTGTGTATTATGTACAATAGACAAATATCAATTAACCCCCCCCCCCTCTCTCTCTCTCTCTCTCTCTCTCTCTCTCTCTCTCTCTTAACAAGAAATCTTTATTTCAAAGCGTGTATATATATATATATATATATATATATATATATATATATATATATATATATATATATATATATTATACAGTGTTACAGGTATATAATTTCATATAAGAATACAATTTACCCTCATATATCAGTGAAACATTTGTGTATAGGAGACCACTTTCCTAGGAAGAAGTGATAACTTGTTATTGCACATTGCTATAGAGTCTTCTATTGGCAACCAGTTTTTAAGAAGTTGTATTTGAGATAAGGATGGTACCTTTTCTTTCAATTTATTTTTGTACATGATATGTTTGATATTGGTGATTATTGTGGATAGGATTGGATCGTTTTTGTTTGGACCCAATAAAATGAGTTTTTCATTAAATCTAAGTTTGTGATAGCTTTACTTTTCAAGCCAAGTAATCACTTTAGACCAGAGACCCAGGATTTTGGGACAACTATACAATATTAGGTGTTCTACTGTTTTTTTTTGGTAATGATTGTTTTTGTTATGATCTGATACTGGAAGTATGAGAGTTAACACTTTGTTTTGTTGACATTAAGTTTTTATAGTAAGTTTCCAAATCTCATAGGTCTATGGCTTCAGTTATAGTTCGGTTCCATCTCTCCACCTATCCTGGATCAATATTAGTGTTTTGAAATGTATCCCTAATGGCTCTACATCCTACATCTCGTAAGATTGTTGTTTGAAATTTGGATAGAGACATGTTTTGGGAAATTCTTGGGTTTTCATTTAAGATTGTTCTCCAAGCTCTAGGGCTTACTAGCCCAGTAATACTCTAATATGAAACGTCGATTGTCCTTAGTATCGAACAAGATATGTAGAATATATTTGGCATATACTTTATGCAGGTACGAACCCCTGACCACTTTTGGACGTGGACTAAGGCAAAGCTCATCCCAAATCTCTACTACTATGATGACTACAATGGAAATAAAGTTTCCGTATATGACATGAAGTTTACACGCAATCTGTATGCCATGAGACTTGGTCCACCACGAATTAGACAGATCAGAATGAGGAATGGTAAATATTCCTTTTTTGTGCGTTTGAATTGTCACATAAATGTATAGTCAAATCTCTGTTACTGTTTATTAAGGAATTAGGAATATCCAAACTGTCATACTTATTGTATTCAAAAAACTATAGTACCTGATATATGCAATATGTTTTTCTTAAATAGCAATCTGGCTATGCGGTGATGTGCACTTGGTAAAAACAATGGTCGGTTGGGAATTATTTTGTAATTCAGTTTGTCCAATTTACATGTTTTGACTGTATGATTTAATAATGTTCTTCTTGGATTCACATATCTTACTACTTTGAGGATGCACTTCATGTACTTTTCTGTGGAAAACTTGATGTAGTAAGTCCACCAACATACATGTGCCAACCTACATCTTATCATTCTATTCCATCTTGATTTTTCATTTTAGAGCGCTGTGACGTAGGTGATTTGTCAAAGTACAGTGTCAGCCGGTTCAGGTGTTCTATGTCGCACACCCCGGATATGACAGAAACCTTGAACTACCTACCCAAGTGGAACCTCCCACCACAACAAAACTGGACATATACAGACTCTTCCTTTCTCCACCGCACTGCTGCTGATACTAAAGGGGAAGCGTACTGGGGTTGGCATGACTGGTGGGGTGCGGGAGGCTATGTGGCTAACCTGGGCCTCTATCTCAAACAGGCCCTGAGGATAGCTGATGACCTTCAGAAGAATAACTGGATAGATAACCTTACCAGGGCAGTCTTCATAGAGTTCAACGTTTACAACGCCAATACGGGGCTCTTTAGTATGGTCACTCTCTTAGGAGAAATGTTACCCTCAGGTAAAGGTTTTGCACCATATGAATTTCCAAACAGTCAGTTAACGAAACAATATAGTCTCTAAATATTGCAATAACAGATGCTTTCACAAACCTCAAAACACATGTATCTATTTCTAAAAATTAGCTTATTACCTCTATGTGATAAGTAACAACAAATGTATTATCTAAGTAACCTCTAAAGAAACCCAGTGGGCACAAATATTACCTGAATGTTATATGAATCTTCAATTTTGGTCAGAATATTCTGGACCAATTATGAATATTTCAGCAATGTTCAGGTCCTAACATTTCTAGAATGTTCTTATTTGATGTCATATGAATGTTCAATTTTGATTGGAATGTCATGCACCAAAAATGAACATTCCTGCAACCTTCAGGTCTGAACATTCTTGGAATGTTCAGATTTGACCTTATATAAACATTAAATTGAGATATATCCTATTTCATAAAAACTGAACTGTAACCACTGCTTCCACTGCACAGACAACTTCCAATGTTCTGACAAAATTTAGAATCCAAATGATTCATTAAGCATTTAGCTCTGAACATTCTAAGAACATTTTCCCCTGAACATTCATACAATTTTTCATTCTGAACTATGAGGGGATCATTTTTGAATGTTCGCCCAAACATTCCTGGAATGTTCCATGAATGTTACCATGCCCACTGGGAAGAAAAAGAATCTTCAACATTTATATTGCATACCGTTGCTGCTGTATACATATTTTCTTGATTAAGCTAGTAGGACTAAACGATGCCTTCAAATTCATGAAGCCTTTTCTTGGCTAACAAGATGATAGTATGGGAAGAATCACATACGGGAGCACCTTAGAATAACAGGGCATATGTAACGTTTGTCTTCTTAAACCATCTTTAGTATAAGTATTTAGTATAAGTATCTGCTTAGACTTTGATACTGTAATGAAAAAACAAGTAATAATGCATATTCCGAAAAAACATTCCATCATGGACTTTTTTACCTATTGAATCTATCTCTTTCTCTAGTACAACTTTATGCAATCTAAACCCTACATGAAAGGTATTGTCTTTACCTTTTATAGGTGGTTTCTTCTTGTCGTATACAATCGAAACGGTGCAGCTTTATCGATATACAGGCGCAGGAGGGCTAGTTAACCTGGTAACTGAAGTCATCTGTGTTCTATGTGTCCTGCTGATGGCGATCAGAGAAATCTTCTACATGGTCAAACAACGAGGACAGTACTTTGCCAGCCCCTGGAATAGGCTTCAACTGATAGTGCTGGCCATAATCATTACTGCCTTCTCCTGTTACATCTACAGAACTTTCTGGACTGTCTATACCATAGAGGATATGATGAATAATAGAGGTGTGTATACCCTGACAAGTTTGTTTTTTTATGTCTTGATGATAATTTTATAGATTCTAGTCAGGTTTGAAGGAAGTGAAAATTTTAAACATAGAAGCTTAGCTGATTAATAGCAATTTGTATGCTGTGACAAGCATTTAATCTCAGTGTTTAGTAGTTTGCATATCTTAATAAAGGTTGTAGGAAGTGAGTATTGAAACTAATTAGTAAATATCTGAACTAGATTGCCCATGCAGCGCATATCATTAAGTCCTGAACAAACGTGCAGACATTTTGTGTATCCTATGAAACATTTGGAAAAGTACTGATCAAGTTGATTGACATCTGAACCACACATTTTGTCAGAAAACTTTGAATTTAACTTGTCCATTAGATTAGGATTATCATAATCCAAAAATAAGTGTTAATGACAGCAAGAACGACAATTTTCAGTAAAATATTATTTTCAAAATAGTTTTATATGATCAAGATATTTTCATATGTGTGTGGCAATGTGTACAACTCAGATTCCAAAAAAGGGTTAAGATACACATGTATGTTCATTACACACATCAGAACTTTTGCAGCAAACTCTTTTCACATACCTGAAGTGAGAATCTTTTATTCAGCAAGGTCATAACGATTTTGTCATTTATCAAACAATTTAGAAAAGTTGAACATAAAGCATGACACATGCTAGAAGATCTTTACGTTAGAACTTTATAAATACTTTTAACTTTGCATCTATCTTTTTAAAAATGGATGCCGCCATTCCTTTGATCACAATGTTTGGCATTGATACAGAATGAATCATGGGGTTCCAAATGTGGCAAAGGATTCTGAATAAAATGTACGAAAATACCAAAATTGAATGTTTAGATAAAGAATTTTAGAATTTGTGGATGAAAATTATGAGTTTATATTGTGTATTTAGTACTACCCTTTCATACTGCTACAAGACCCTGACAATGTCCCATTTATTTGCAGGCAAGACTGTGAACTTCCAAAAGGTAGCCTATGGAAATGTAGCTTTCCTTACACTTCTTGGGATAGGATTGTTCCTTACCATCATACAGCTTCTCCGACTCCTTCGCCTCAACAAGACGATTGCTATCTTGAGCCACACCCTTGAACAGTCTGCAAACGAACTGGCCCACCTAGCCAACGTCTTCTTTGTTATCATTATGGCGTTTACTGTACTGCAGTTGGACCTTCTAAGCACAAACATAAATGAGTTTAAGGATGTTAAGTCGACAATAGTGTCACTTTTTGAGACGATGCTTGGGAAGTTCAACTATGGCGACTGGGTCGCGACAGCAGGTTTTAAGGGAGAGGCGGTTTTCCTGCTCTATATGTTTGTCATGGTCTTCTTCATCCTTAACATCTTTGTCATCATCCTTGATGAGACCCATCATCGTGTCATGGAGGTAGACGAATGTCGATCAGAGGAAGACGCAAAAGTGGTGGGCTATATGTTGGACAAACTCAAGGCCTTCATTGGGATAGGAAAACCTAAGCGAGAAGTGGAAGATTATGTTGTGGGTAAGTTTGTGTCCAACATCCTTTGAAGAGGATCTCTAATGACCTTGTTGTAAAGGTCATCACCCTTGCGTGCAACATATTGAGCCTCTGCCTACAGTCTACATTGCATCATCTAATAAAAACAGAAAACTTTGAGCACTGAAGAAGATGTCTGAATCTGATGTACGGTCTTGTCTAAATATAGCCTAAGCGATTGCAAGCAACATCAAGCTATAAAAATTCAAATACCCATCGTTAACCAAATTTCATGAATGAAAACGTATGCCTTAGTTGAATCATGTTCATGGTCTCCAGGAGCCTGCCTGAATACTTTGATCACTTTTGCTACCACCTTAAGACTCTTAATCTCTCCAGCTTTTTATAGTTACTTCTTGCAGATATCAATATTCATCAATCCAGTACGGAAGTACATGATATAATTCATCATTACCAATTACAATGCATATATCAAGATTTTGGAAAGATTACAATTTAAATTCCCTACACATTGCCATCTAATCAGGAATGTTGATAATATAAAAGAAGTCCATGTACATGTACATATGATATATGCGGAATACTCAGAATGTTTTTCATCATTGCAATCACTGGTTTTGCTTTGGTTTTGCAGGAGACTGTAAAAATATGTCATCAGAAGAAGGTAAGCATTATGCGTATCATTCTAGATAAAGTCATTTAAACAATAAATTTGATGGTGCTCAAATATGCATGAAAATACATCAAAATTTAGACTAAACTATATTGAGAATATTCTTAATCATAAGATGTAAAGTTATCATACAGTTATGACAAAGTAGGTACATTTTACAAGGAATGGATAAGGACAGAAGTACATCTCCATGTAAAGGCAGAATAGTAAGCATGGAAATTAGAAGAAATCTAGAGAGTTTGCACAGAAAGATAAACTTGGGATATTCATAGAGTTGCTGCTAACTGTTGAGCAGCATGTGACTCTCACAGCACTTTTTCATTGCATTTCATATGATATAAACTCAATTTGAGTTTTCTTTTCTTGCAGTTGAAAGCTCTGCCAAGGTGATGAGTAAGTATGATACAATGATCCAGCACACCCCTAACGATAGCTAAGTAAATCATTTATGATAAAGGTATATGTATATCTATCAGCTTCACTCTGATACTAGCAGCTGATTAGTCAATTTCATTGGTATACTGGACTGTACTGTAATTCTAATATTGCTTTTCATTAATTGTCAATGTTAGGATCCAAATAAATGTTTTATCCCCATTCGCCATGTTTATCCCCCTTCGCTATGGTTACTATGGGTTTGACCTCAAGTTTACAGGATACAGCCTCGTTTTTTTATATCACAAGACACAAAAAAAAAAAAATTTAAAAAAAAAAAAAATTAAATAAAAAAATAAGATTTTTTTTTTTTAAATAAGTAAGTAAATAAGTAAGTAAGGGGGAGCTGATGATAAATTCGTTTGCCTCCTTGTTAAAAAGGGATACGGCCTGGTATCCCTTTTTTACAAGGAGGATAACATATATATATATATATATATATATATATATATATATATATATATATATATATATATATATATATATATATATATGTGTATATATATGTGTGTGTGTGTGAATATATATATATATATAAATATGTTTATATATATATATATATTAATATATATATATATATACATATGTGTGTGTGTATCTATAGATATATGTATGTATATATATATAGATATAGCTATAGATAGATCGATAGCTAAATAGATAAATATATAGATGTATATTATTTGGGCTAAATTTGTGACGATTCATTTCAGATGACTTGTACTCACGACTTCTTCACCTTGATCGAATTGTATCTGACAGTGATCGCGATGATTACTTGGATTCAAGGGCCTACCTTTACATGGCGGATGATTCTCGGCCTGGACCATCCAGCAAGCCTGATTCACGCCGGAGGTCTATGGACATGGAAACCGGACTTCTCTATTACAAGTTATTAAATGATACCAAGAAAGAAGAGAAGAAACTCAATTCTAAGGACTTGACTCCTGTCAGTCCTTAATCAGCATACTTGTATATTACCCCACTTGTTATCGACTATATATTCACTTATTGAAGAGGAATAAGTGACTCACAGGAAGCTTATCATTTTCTCATTCATTTTATCAATCTTTTCACTTTATTTGTATGATCTGATAGTAAAGAACGTGTTTAATTGTGTAGCAAGTTCTAGTGACTTTGTGTATCAATAATATTAGTCTTTTCGCCTTACTTTTATGATTTGAAACTAATGGCCATATTGTGTAGCATAATAAGGTAAATTTGATTTTTTTAGACATTTGTCTGTTCATTTTTGTTGTATGATCTATATCGTATAGTTACTCATTATTTGTAGTTATAATATAATTACTTCTTCACCAACGCAAAGAAAGACAAAGATATTCAAAAAATGAATGTTTAACCTGAAAGGATAGTAAAAGTGAACATACACTATATGAGCGAACAGTTAAAAATGCAGTTTGAGAACTGGTGACAAAAGAGTAGGATAGAATGTAATATGCTTGTTAAACCCCTTTGATATCTATGACGGCTTCGATTTATTGATAATTTTTTACTCGGGGAAGTTTCAAAACAATCTTGTTTGGAATCCATTGATATCAGATAACATGGCCATTACCTACATATCTGCACTTCAATGCCTTATTTGTAGTAGTCTTCGCTGTGTTAGAAATTCGGGACTTTTGAAGCACCACTTCAAAGATGACGAATACATGTATCAGAAGATGCATATAATGTATGATAGTACTCTCCTTGATTTTAGACGCGGCATTTGTTTTCAAGCACATTTAAACAATAATATTCCACAGCTACAGAACATTTTTTACACATAGGTCCTTTTGCTTTTTGCTTCAGCACAACTTTCTCATCAAAACTTTTCCAAGTAAACCTCAGTGTTACCCATACCACCCCACCCTAAGTAGTAAAACTCACCTTTAGCCAGTATGCGTGTAATTTCTATTCATATTTTCCATTCATATTATGTATATACATAATAAACTTTACTATGATTTATTCATGAAAAGAATAAGGGGTATTGGTGTTGACATTTGGGTAAAAAATGATAGTGCCTTTTGCTTATGAGTTCCTATTCGAAGTAATGCCTTTTAGATAATTTCTGATTAAAATGTAAATACTTGATTTGTGTATATCTATAAGTTAACCAAACACGTTTTGCCATGGTCATATGTATTCCTCCAATCCATTGTATTTGTTGAAATAATTGCATTTTGAATATGAAGTTCATTCTACCTAAATGTGTTTTATAAAAAGGGTTGCTATTGTTAATCGTTGAATGAAAGTTTTTGTGCCATAATGCATATATTTATTCATGACTATACTTGTGCCAATTGGAAAACCTCTTCCGTAGGGTGTACATAGTTTCTGCGTAGAAGGGGTGTCATTGATATGAACCATATCGATATGTCGAGAATTACTCTCCTTAAACAATACAGTCTGCTTTCACTTGTCAACACACATATCAATGCATCGAAATAACGAAAAAATAAAAAATGTTTTTTTTTATAAATATACTTGTGACAATCGGAAAACCTTTTCCTTTGGGTGTACATAGTTTCTGTATAGAAGGGGTGTCATTGATATGAACCATATCGATGTGTCGAGAATTACTCTCCTTAAACAATACAGTCTGCTTCCACCTGTCAATACACATATCAATGCATCGAAATAACGAAAAAAAGATGGAAGCTTATCAAAGAAACTCAGCAATGAATTCTGCCAGCATTGAGGGTCACATGCTTTTTAAAGGATTTCGCTACACTGTCATGCCCCAATTTTCTTGTTCCATTGAAATAGAAAATAAAGAAATGAGGGAGTATCTATTATGATATGGTGAAAACTTTGATCAATGCTTCATGATTTTCCCTCATGGCATAGACAGCGTATTTGTGGATACCAAATCAAAATATCAATATAGAAAGAAAGAATTCTGCACTTTATAGGTAATTTACATCATGTTCTATTTCGTAATCATATGTACCTGTATGTGTTTTATTGTGCGCTGATGAATTCTATGTGTAAACAATTAAGTTTAATCAATAGCTTTTGATGTCCGATTTTGTTTTGAAAGGGGTTAAATGCATCAAAGTGTTTGATTATGAATTGTTTTTAAAAATAGAGTTGTTTTGTGAGTCAAATTACATTGGAAACTGAACAATTAGAAAAGGCATGTCTGCATGAATCAAATTACATTCGTTTTAGTTATTTCAATAAGATATATTATTTTGAGCATTAATGCATCAAAGTGTTTGATTATGAATTGTTTTTGAAAATAGAGTTGTTTTGTGAGTCAAATTACATTGGAAACTGAACAATGAGAAAAGGCATGTCTGCAGGAATCAAATTACATTAGTTTTAGTTATTTCAATAAGATATATTATTTTGAGCATGAATGTATACTGGATATTAAACGCGTTGTAATTTGCTACAATAGTTTTAATGTAAATTGTTTAGTTGTAACTTCTTTGATAAGAGCACACTTCGTTACACATGTCCCATTTACACATTTCCACGAACATGCTATTTTCCGTTAATGAGAGCAACTGTAAAATAAATGCACAAAGCACAAAATATATTGTTGTGTTTCTTTTTTTTATTTCTTGATAGCATTTAATTAGGCCTCGCTATGAAAGAGTGAGCTCATATTGTCATTATAATGAAGGTACAAAAATAAACGAGTATTTTATTTTCGGAAATTTCCATGCATCATACCGTATTAGTCACCTTTAGACAACCTATAGTGAACCCGGGAACGTCGCGAATAGGAACGTGTTATGTTTGCTGATTGGCCAAAGTTTACACCAGCCTCGGGATGGGCCACGTTGTATTCTCCGTATCATACTACATTGCCTATTAAGGTACATGCTTTAAACATGGAGACTAATTACCTGCTGTATCCAGACTCCCCTTTTATATATTAAAAGGAACTGATCCTATGAAAGAGGTGCATTTGTGGAGTTACCCTATATATTCCTGTACCCGTCATATATGGCCTTACTATTCTCAGAATATCCTCACAATATTTTTTGGAAAGCGGAGTTGATCGCAAAACAGCACCGACTCTCATTCAAAAAGTTGTTGTTATATGTTCTATTACGGTGCTAGCTGACAGAAGCATGCATTCAGCTGACGAAGAGGAACTAAGTATAAAGTATGTATCACAAGCCAGTTAATGAAGCATCATGCTTTAATTCACATGTATATGACAGCTTGGGATCTGGATAAACAAATCTCCATTAAACGCAATCAACTCAAAAACGTATGTGAATATATTAAATAAACATCATCATCCAAATCCGTTGCTGAACTAATTCTCCGATTTTGTGCCACCGCACATTTTTATACAATGGGTACTGGGATACTATGGGTACTGAATACACTTTTTATCATATAACCTAAGTATCATGCTATTTAGGCAGGTCGTGTCATTGATTAAGAATATGTTTATCAGCACGTTGCAGTATTACATCATAAGTACTTTTTAAAATAATAAGAAGGGCTTAGAAAAGTTTCTAGAAATTATCCTATGCAGAAACCAGCCCTTTTGTATTTTGAACTAATTTAGATGTAGATTGGTAACATAATGCAAAGTAAACTATTTATAGAATGTTCACAGCCAAGTGATGTTTCCCATCATTTGGAACCATAATGCAATGTAAACTATTTATAGAATGTTCACAGCCAAGTGATGTTTCCCATCATTTGGAACCATAATGCAAAGTAAACTATTTATAGAATGTTCACAGCCAAGTGATGTTTCCCATCATTTGGAACCATAAGGCATTTTCTGATATAACTGGGGAATGTATCTAGTGGTTACTTACGTGACCTTTTCGTTTTCCTTAATTTCACCTGATTGATATACTAATTAGGTCAATAATGCTATTGCCAAACATTTGCAGTTTATTATACGGCGGTTTCTAAACCTTGTAGATGAGTGGATCACATTTCAAACACAATACACCACTGTTATCGATATTTTTGGGTTTACCATTTTGACTAGTAGACTTTCATAACAATGGTAGCGGGTTGGCCTGGTACTGGTCGTTATATAAATGTGCGGCGTGGTCGAGTGCTCTCTACATGCATGGTGTCCCTGCAACTGAGAGACCCCTTGGAATTATTCACATCCAGAGAAGGGTATTTTTTCCCGCATGGTTGAACAAGCTATTAGAAAAAAATCCATGATTAAGTATAATAGATTGACACAAAAAAACACATTTATTTTCACAGTATGCGTACAGTACAACCCACCTTTCGCAACCAAAGGAGGAATTCTACGGGCAAAATTAATGTGATACCATAATCTTATAGTGTCAAGAATAAAAATTGATTTGGGAAAATGAAAGTTATTAAAATCGAGTTAATAGGAGACCTATCTAATGTATATGAGAGGAACATATGAAAGTCAATATGGACAGTAGATTTTCACACTTGAACTTAAACACATACTGAGATAGATTTGAAATCAGAAATAAAAGGAGTGCAAGGGTTAATGAAAATATGGAGATCATACAGTGTATGGAAATGTCGCAATTTTGATATGTTAACAGATACCTAAGATCACTTATATCGCTTCTCTCATCAGTGAATGAATTAATAGGTTTTTAAAGGCGCATGGACACACAAAGGTCATTTAGTGCCATAAAATATCAGCAAAAATTGGTCCTTTGTCACTGTTGATGAACAATGACAAAGCATGATCATTCTAGGTGAAAGAAGAAAAAGAGGGAGAGTAAGAGCAGAGCCTTCAGATCCAAAGAGGACCAAGGGATCTTTTAGATGCAGGGTACCCATAGACAGATTCACACATCCCCGTTCTTTTATAAGGCGAGCAGGGTGCCCCGGGAGGAGCCAACTCCCATTGCACACCGTAAGTTGTGCCCCTTGCAGGGTTCTCTCATCAACGATACAAACGTTTAATAATATAAAGAACACGTTTGGCAATTTTCCTGGGGAGCAATTATTAAATTAGATTTAGACAAATATCGTTGTAGAGAACCCTGTGCGACAATGGAGAGATGTACTCAAAAACAACTAGTAGAGCTGAGTAATGTTGAACGCATGTTTATTGACATAGTTCCATATCATATCTCTATTTCATTGGCATGACGAATATGACACCAATGTGTCGACAATAAATACCAATGACGTATACAACCAGTATATGACGAGAATGTGACGAGTATCTAACGAGTATGGTTCAACCTATAAACAAACAGAAAACACAATGTCTTACAATATATTCATCTTAATCATCAGTATCATCATCATCATCATCATCATTATCACTCAAAGTACAATATTATCAGATAACATCCAAAATATGTATTTACTAAAGCATGATCAATCATAATGATTGTCATTGACAATTAATGCTACTGACTAGAACTGATCTATCCATATGCTTTACAATAACATGTGATCTAAATAGCAAGCTAACTGACCAGTGTCAGTGAAAACAGTCAAGTTATCTGTCATATCATTACAAAGTCAAAAATATCAATAAATACTCCAAGTTACCCCTTAAAGAAAGTCTACAAGTATTGTAGAACTATTCATCCTTTAGATCATTAAGGTTTTTACATGCAATACCTTGGATTAAGAAAAGAATGGATATGTAACGAGAGACCAATTACTATATGCCCTATAGTTACATGCTGGCCTCATGCCAGGACTACCAGATAAGGCAGCAGGGCGAGGTCACGTGGGAACAAGGACCAATCAGGGCTCTTGCATCGATTACATTACAGAGAAACCTTATCTCCACCACCTGCTGGGGGTGCCCAGAGCACCTATTAGCGACTATTAGTAGACACTGGTTGAGGCTAGCATGTTCAGGTTGACCGGCTGGTTTCCATTCCATGTGTTTGGTCTTCTAAGGCAATACATAGTGTACTCTTATATCTTTTCCATCTCATAAACTTTCTTGACAGAGAAAAACATGGCTTCCAAACAAAGAATACACCGGTGACATACTACCCTGAAACATCTAAACTACTGACAATGGCATTCCAACAATGACCGGTGCTGCCACCTATTGACAGAAATCCTACCTAAGGTCAATTGCCCTGTGACCCAACTAGTCAATCACACATACACAATATACATTCAAATAACAATTACCACTGAAAATAGCACATGAATTCACCAATATATAATCAATGTTGACCTGTCCATTACAATCGTGATAGTGCGCGTGAGGAAGAAGGGGACTGAGATTGACAGACCTGCCAGTTTAGCATGAAAGGCATCGTAGTTTAGGCGCCTATGTGATAAATTTGATGAATGGGTGGCACTTCTAAAGAAAATATAGTACTGATAACCCAGTGGGCACATATATTACCCGAATGTTGTATGAATGTTCAATTTAGGTCGGAATATTCTGGACCAATTATGAACATTTAAGAAACGTTCAGGTCCCAACATTCTTATTTGATGAGATATGAATGTTCTACTTTGATCAGAATGTCATGCACCTATAATGAACATTCCTGCAAGCTCCAGGTCTGAAAATTCCTGTAATGTTCAGATTTGACAATATATAAACGTCAGATCAAGATATTTCCTATATCATAAAAACTGAACTATTATTGAGTGCTTCCACTGCATGAACTATGAGGGGATCATTTTCGAATGTTCAGGCGAATATCCCTGGAATGTTCCATGAATGTTACCGTGCCCCCTAGGAAGAGAGCTTGTCTTGACAAGTAAGTTAATTTATTAGAAATACTAACATTTTGGAGAAATATGATAATGGCTATCCATGTTACTCAGATAATTCCTAGACCGTGAAATTTACAAGAAGCAATTGAATGTCTAGTATAAAACATAACAATCTATGAACACGATGATAGGTCAATAATTTAAAATGGATGTGTATATAAAGTATAGTTTGTGAATGATTAAGTTAAAATGAATTATCATAAACTTGTTTAATCGTTCAATTGTTAACGAAATGTGTTAACTGGTTACAGAATCTGTTAGTACCCAAGTATGGCTATCAAAAAACAAAATAGTAATTAGGAGGAAATAACCTGTCCACTGCCCCTATGGTTTGATTCAATGCAACATCTTAAATCTCACACATGTAATATAAATAGTTCATATTTTGACGGAAGTTGGGATGAATATTCTACTATGATAAGGACCCAAAATTCACTGTTTGATTCAGAGCTGTGGTTCTACTGATGTTACTTATTCCCTGCAAATTGTCCCTATCAACAATGAAAAAATTGGGAAGGTATTAAAAAGATTGTATATATTACAACATCGTTTGTTTTTAATGATTAACTGTTAGGCAAATGTGAATTTGACTTGAGGTAGGTGTCAATCAAACAGCTCATATACGTACAATCGATATTGACACCACCAAAAACCATTGTCGAAATGTCAGTGAAATGTGCCGCTTTTCAGTTGCACATGCAATCTGAACCATGTTTTCAGCAAGTTTCGCATACAGCTCATGAGGTTTTCGATTTTTTTTTTACAAAAAGTGTGGTCGTAGTCAATGTGGGATATTCAGACGTCAGTTTTTCTACCTTTACGAAGTATATGGGAAGAGGGGTTCCCTTAACAGTAAGTTCAGATCAACGATAACATTTCCTGTTGCAATTGTTTTTAACGCGAAATTTAACACACAGCTTCGCATTAACGCAAACATTTTTCATGGAGTTCAAGTAATGCGTTTAAAAGCCCATTTTAACACTGACGCCGGAGTTACATTTTGTGTTAACGCGGTACTTGAACTCACCCATTGTGTTTATTCATCTGAATGTATGTATGTATATATGTATGTATGTATGTATGTATGTTTGAATGTATGTATGTATGTATGTATGTTTGTATGGGTATATGTGTGTATGTATGTATGTGTGTTTGTATGTATGTTTTATGTATGTATGTATGTATGTTTATATGTATGTATGTATGTATGTTTATATGTATCTATGTATGTAGGTATGTATGTATGTAGGTATGAATGTATGTATGTATGTATGTATGTATGCATGTATGTATGTGGGTATGTAGCTACATATGTGAATATGTGTGTGTCTGTTTGTTTATGAATGATGGGATGTAATGCATAAATGTGACGTCAAGTTGCCATGGCCTTGGTCAGATAATCAATGCCACTCAATGCATAAGCCATTTACCAACAGTGTACAATTCATACCGCGTCAAACTTAGACATCTCTCCAACCTTCAGATGCGAAATGTCGGCATTCGTACTCTACCTGCCTATCTTAGTCCTATTAGGTTGCGCTTGTGTACATTCTCAGCTAGCCTCACCAGACTTTCAGACTCCATGGTTCTTGATGAAAGCTATGGATGCGAATAGATCGTACAAGGAGGTCTCCCACGGCCAGGGAGTAATGCCAGTCATGGTCAAGGTAAGCTGTCTAATCGCCATAAATGGTCCTAACCTATCGTATCTAAAGTCTATCAAGGGCCTGACTTTTTAGTGACATATTTTTGGAAAATAATTAAGGATGAAATGTATTACTCTATAACTTTCATCTACAACTCTCTTTCAAAACATCTACAGGGCATACTAGTATTTATTCCCGACGGTCGTTGTCATAGCTATATCAATGCAGGAATAGGTAAAAAGAGCATTTCAACCAACATTATTATTATCAGAGACTTTCTACATTGTGGTCATAATTCAAAATGTAATCAAAATATGTGTGTATATACATTGAGTGATCTTAACAGTTGCCTTGTCTCAGCATACTGCGCCTATATGTATGTATAGTGGGACCTGTCTAGACCGAGTCGGGATTCGAAGTGCCCAAGCACGTCACTGCCCGTAGGGCTTAATAGGTTCAGCATTCTCCCATTCGCCCAGATGGGATATTACTAGGTAATAGGCACTCTGCCAGGGCGACGATACCGTCTTCCGGTTGGATTGCTACACGACTAGTATCTCTGCTCCCAAAAGCACGATCAATCTCGTGGTCCCTACATGGTTTGGAAGTTTCGTTCTGTTTCATGGTACGATTTCAAAATTATACAAAATATGAAGCTTCCATGCAGTTTTCGCCTTTCAGTTATTTGTAATTGCGCAAACTATGATATTCATGACATTTCGGGTGTAATGCCTCAGTACTATTTGCGATAGCTCATGAGAAAATGCGGTGAAAAGTCCTGCTTTGACCAATCAGCCAGTCGGCCGTCCAGCGCTCTCGCAACAAACAGGCCACTGCGAGAATGACGTCATTGTTGATTGTAATTTTGACCACGCGCGTCGCGTGCATCACACGTTTTGACCAATGGGATATATTTAATGACGTCACTTTCAAAATATTCCGCGAAATAGTCCCGACGTAGTGGCAGAGATACTATGCGTAGCGGGATCTCTGGACCGAGTCGGGATTCGAAGTGCCCAAGCACGTCACTGCCCGTAGGGCTTAATAGGTTCAGCATTCTCCCATTCGCCCAGATGGGATATTACTAGGTAATAGGGAGAATCGACGATTACAAATTCGTCGTCAATAACGGTTTATGGTAGGAGTTTATTGATGAAACTGAGCGGCCAGAAAATCAAGTCATGCCTGCGATTGAAACATTGTCTGAAGCTTTTATATGGGAAAATTTTTGGCATATTTTCGCGCCCGTGTACTTTTAGCTAATATGTCGAAAAAGGGGAACAACTTTACTGTAATTCCGCGCATAGCGAGACAGCGAAATATGTATAGGACGTACACCTACGGCATACTATTAAACTACGGAGATGCCTCATTCTGAGAATATCGCTAAACTGGCCATAAGTTCTTAAATCATGGTACGTGTGTGTTATGAATTCTTCAATTGATATTGTGCACGTACGTTGGCATACCCGTCAGCATTCAACAATCCAAAATCAGGATATATCACTTATCAGGCGGTTACTGCGACGTCTTTTGGTTTCATTTTGTTTAGTTCCAATTCTGGGAGGGGCCAGGTTAGTACTTTTGCTTAAGGAGCGGGCCTTTAGAGTTGGTAATCATGGAAACATATGTTAATAGGATAACTTTAATTTTAGCAGATCACAATTGCTGCATGATAATATTCACACAGTTTTAAAAAACACGCAGATAGCTTTGGAACTGAAAATGTCGTCATCAACAACATTTACATTGTGTGATCTTTCCAGACATTGTGTGATCTTTCAAGATCAAATACTTACTATGTTCAGCATATTATGAAATTCTTGGCTCTTGGCTAGAAAATGAATTTATTCTTGAGGAATTGTGGATGATTTTTGAAAGTTGGCAAATCAGTAGCTAATCTGAAGATTTCTGACCAAGTTATATAATTCATACCTGTTAACATTCAACCATCCAAAATCAGGAGATTTTATGCGGTTCCAATCCTGGCCACCAGGGGTCAGATTAGTTTATTAGTTTAGGAGTGGGCTATCATATTTTACAGGTGTTGGCAAATTGATAACCATACAAGTATGATTATGAAATAACTTTAATTTTATGTAGCAGATCACACTTGCAGCATGATGACAAATTCCCAGTTATGAGAAACACACAGAGATTGCTTTTGAACTGAATACATCATAATAGTCCATGACCCAGAGGTGGTCAGTATCATATTGGGGGAGGGGGGGGGGCAAATTCTGATTAATGTTTTTGAATTCCCCATATTCTCACCTTTATGGTATTTCAGTAACAGATATTTTCCAAATCAGACCTTTTTTTCCCAGGTGAACATAGCTTTAAATATTTACACGATCACTAATTTGCTTTTCCTCACTACCCATATTCCTCATATAACTAATACATCTATATCCATTCCCCTTGAGACATGGATCCGTGCGCCGGCCTACATATTTTGGCGCACGGATCCATTCCTCTGCCATACCTCCCTAACCTTTGCGCTGTGTTGCGCCCAGCGCCACTAGCTTCATACTACTTTCCATTCCTTTCATTTCCCCTCCTATCACCTTGTATCGGACTTTCTCTGGGTAGGAGAATGGGTAATAGGGAGAATCGACGATTACAAATTCGTCGTCAATAACGGTTTATGGTAGGAGTTTATTGATGAAACTGAGCGGCCAAAAAATCAAGTCATGCGTGCGATTGAAACATTGTCTGAAGCTTATATATGGGAAAATTTTTGGCATATTTTCGCGCCCGTGTACTTTTAGCTAATATGTCGAAAAAGGGGAACAACTTTACTGTAATTCCGCGCATAGCGAGACAGCGAAATATGTATAGGACGTACACCTACGGCATACTATTAAACTACGGAGATGCCTCATTCTGAGAATATCGCTAAACTGGCCATAAGTTCTTAAATCATGGTACGTGTGTGTTATGAATTCTTCAATTGATATTGTGCACGTACGTTGGCATACCCGTCAGCATTCAACAATCCAAAATCAGGATATATCACTTATCAGGCGGTTACTGCGACGTCTTTTGGTTTCATTTTGTTTAGTTCCAATTCTGGGAGGGGCCAGGTTAGTACTTTTGCTTAAGGAGCGGGCCTTTAGAGTTGGTAATCATGGAAACATATGTTAATAGGATAACTTTAATTTTAGCAGATCACAATTGCTGCATGATAATATTCACACAGTTTTAAAAAACACGCAGATAGCTTTGGAACTGAAAATGTCGTCATCAACAACATTTACATTGTGTGATCTTTCCAGACATTGTGTGATCTTTCAAGATCAAATACTTACTATGTTCAGCATATTATGAAATTCTTGGCTCTTGGCTAGAAAATGAATTTATTCTTGAGGAATTGTGGATGATTTTTGAAAGTTGGCAAATCAGTAGCTAATCTGAAGATTTCTGACCAAGTTATATAATTCATACCTGTTAACATTCAACCATCGAAAATCAGGAGATTTTATGCGGTTCCAATCCTGGCCACCAGGGGTCAGATTAGTTTATTAGTTTAGGAGTGGGCTATCATATTTTACAGGTGTTGGCAAATTGATAACCATACAAGTATGATTATGAAATAACTTTAATTTTATGTAGCAGATCACACTTGCAGCATGATGACAAATTCCCAGTTATGAGAAACACACAGAGATTGCTTTTGAACTGAATACATCATAATAGTCCATGACCCAGCGGTGGTCAGTATCATATTGGGGGAGGGGGGGGGGGGCAAATTCTGATTAATGTTTTTGAATTCCCCATATTCTCACCTTTATGGTATTTCAGTAACAAATATTTTCCAAATCAGACCTTTTTTCCCAGGTGAACATAGCTTTAAATATTTACACGATCACTAATTTGCTTTTCCTCACTACCCATATTCCTCATATAACTAATACATCTATATCCATTCCCCTTGAGACATGGATCCGTGCGCCGGCCTACATATTTTGGCGCACGGATCCATTCCTCTGCCATACCTCCCTAACCTTTGCGCTGTGTTGCGCCCAGCGCCACTAGATTCATACTACTTTCCATTCCTTTCATTTCCCCTCCTATCACCTTGTATCGGACTTTCTCTGGATTGAACACTCATGGGAAATGGAAAAAGTGTTCAATGTACGCAGGTGTTCAATGTATCCAGAATCTGAGTATTTGGAGGTCGGGTGAAATAAAAAGTCAAAGGTAGATAGATCAACATGATCAGTTTATCGTGTTAGGCACTGTTCTGCTACCTGCTTATTTTAAGAGTTCAACTTTCTTCACAATAGACCATTCCTTACATACTCTCTTACTCATGTTGAATGGTTGCTTCCAAATTTTTGACTGATTATGGGAACCGGATTTGCGGCCTATTTGAGCTCATTTTTAGTTTGCAGTACCGGAAAAATGTTAAATGCAGTTTATAATGATGCAGAGTTCCCGAGGGAAATATCGTTCTATGCTAACCATCCCCCTTTCCCAATTGCTATTTGATAACAAAAGGATGCCAGAGATGTTTTGGCTTAGCTTATGAAAACAAGCAGTTGAAATAAACAAGGTGTTAGAGATGAAAAAATACAGACTGACTTGGTAAATAATATACATTTATCTGTTCCTTTTGTAAGGAAAATACTCATAACCATGTTACTGGGGACAAAGTAGCTCAGTTGGTTAGGTGTCGGACTAGTAATCAGAGGGCCGCTGGCTCGATTCCCGGCCGGGCCCTTTGGTCTGTCCTTGGGCAAGACAGTTTATTCCATATTGCTTCAGTCTTACCCAGCTGCAAAAATGGGTACCTAGCATAAATTAGGCAGTGCTTAGAGCGTGTGCGCTATATGCTGCCAGTTGCTCTGGAATATCCCTCGGGGGATTGAAATGGATTCCGTGTGTACAGGCCTGCTAGGGGAGGAAGGTCGTGTGAGCGCTTCGGTGGATACAAGACTATAAACCGTATACCTTTAGTGTTGAACCAATGACCATGTTCATTTGGGATTAGCTCAGGGTTTATCTCATCTGTTGTATTTGTCTCATATATATATATATATATATATATATATATATATATATATATATATATATATATATATATATATATATATATATATATATATATATATATATATATATATATACCAATCAAAAAAAATCAAATCAAATCATATATATATATATATATATATATATATATATATATATATATATATATAGAGAGAGAGAGAGAGAGAGAGAGAGAGAGAGAGAGAGAGAGAGAGAGAGAGAGAGAGAGAGAGAGAGAGAGAGAGAGAGAGAGATGTACAAGTATAGCTTTGTGCATTCTGAAACCAACCACGCTTAATCTCTATCTATTATGCTAACTTACTAAGTTTACAGGATCGAACATGGCTAAGTAGTATTGCTTTCATCATGCATACGTTAATGCATTAAATGCTGCTTGGATCAGTGCGGGCTCATGAACAATGCATTGGCAATATTGTGGAAGCACTGCGTAGAGATAGTAATGGAATGTCCTTTAATTGATCTAAATGTCATATGATCATAGTAATTATATAGCCCCTCAATGGCCGTCTTATCTGATTATGAAGTCCGTTCGGTTACCTTTATGTGTTAAAGGGCAGGATATACACTGGCGTATGTACAAGTATGGACTATTGAACTCGTATCAGTCACGCTTGAATACTCAGAAGAGGTACTATTGGTGAGAGGGCAGGTAGAGTTCACTCCATTCTGTTTATAGTTTTCAACAAACACTACTGGTTGTTTAGGGGGTTTCCTGCAAGAACATATTGGGGCTTTTATTAGTTACACGTATCGCATAATTGGACACCTGCGGTGCTATTACCACCGGACGTGTTCCAAATCATAGATGAAGAAAAGAACTTGTTTTTATTTATCTAAGTTTAAATTGAGACGGTTGTATCGTATTCTATTGTTATCAATACCAAGCAGATACGAAAAAACACAAAAAGAACGACATCCAATCAAAAGCAATGATATACTCAAATTGCAATTTTATCAAAGAAACACATACCAAAAAAGCTTGCAATACCACATGATCTCTGATGATCTCTGGATCTGCTTTCCAGAAAAGCTTTGAAAGGCCATGCAGTTTTCTTTAAATCCAAATCTCGCTACTGACTGTACCCACTGTTCAAAGTATTAGATTGCAGGACACCATTGATAAGCTGTTCTTCACTTATGCCTAATCCACAGATCGCATTCGGGGTGGGATAATGTGTGGGAGTAAAACGAATATCTCATTGTCATCTGGATCCTGATCTTGCTTGAACACATGCGGAGCTAGTACTAGGTAAGGTACTAGGCAGGATGTGTATGAATGTATATATATATATATATATATATATATATATATATATATATATATATATATATATATATATATATATATATATATATATATATATATATATATATATATATATATATATATATATATATATATATTTATATATATATATATATATATATATATATATATATATATATATATATATATATATATATATATATATATATATATATATATATATATATATATATATATATATATATATATATATATATATATATATACATATATATAGTAACTACTATAGTGAGGGCTTCCAAGCCCCCAGAATACCTACCAACAACAGTGCTTGCAGAAACCTATTACATAAAATTGCCTATAAGGTGCACACTGTTGACTCTAAGAGAAGGACATCATCAGGATTGCCGAGATGTACTACCAGCTATAGAGGACATTAGTTAGCATTTTCTTCATTGACAGCCTGCAGGGGATTTTAATACCCAGTAAACTATATATTTTCTGCATTTTCTTCATTGACAGCCTGCAGGGGATTTTAATACCCAGTAAACTATATATTTTCTGAAAGAAGACCTTTTAGGCTACCTCTCAATACTGAGGGCTGAAGGTAATTTAATTGAAAAAAATACATTTTAAATTTTTCTCACTAAAACTCTGACATTTAAGAAAAGATATGTCAGAGTAGCATTGAGATTTAGCAAAAAAGTGTTTTTTCAGAAAATATATAGTTTACTGGGTGTTACAATCACATACAAGCTGTAATACTGGCTAATGTCGAAAATGTCCATAAGTGCTGGACCCACCTTAATTCATTGAAAGTCTCATGGTGGACCTAGAGATCTTCACTCGTGATTTCAAGTTAGTCATATGGTGTTATTCCCAGGACATACACTCCTGCATTCTCAGTATTTTACCAACGTTTAAGTTGATTTGTGTTTGTCTAGATCATGTTTGGAAACAAATCACCCTCAAAATTACTTACCAATGGGGCTCCTCTTGACCCATTCAGGTCTAATCCGTACTGAAACATTCCATGAATTACTTACCAATGGGGCTCCTCTTGACCCATTCAGGTCTAATCCGTACTGAAACATTCCATGAATTACTTACCAATGGGGCTCCTCTTGACCCATTCAGGTCTAATCCGTACTGAAACATTCCATGAATTACTTACCAATGGGGCTCCACTTGACCCATTCAGGTCTAATCCGTACTGAAACATTCCATGAATTACTTACCAATGGGGCTCCTCTTGACCCATTCAGGTCTAATCCGTACTGAAACATTCCATGAATTACTTACCAATGGGGCTCCTCTTGACCCATTCAGGTCTAATCCGTACTGAAACATTCCATGAATTACTTACCAATGGGGCTCCACTTGACCCATTCAGGTCTAATCCGTACTGAAACATTCCATGAATTACTTACCAATTGGGCTCCACTTGACCCATTCAGGTCTAATACGTACTGAAACATTCCATGAATTACTTACCAATGGGGCTCCTCTTGACCCATTCAGGTCTAATCCGTACTGAAACATTCCATGAATTACTTACCAATGGGGCTCCTCTTGACCCATTCAGGTCTAATCCGTACTGAAACATTCCATGAATTACTTACCAATGGGACTCCACTTGACCCATTCAGGTCTAATCCGTACTGAAACATTCCATGAATTACTTACCAATGGGGCTCCTCTTGACCCATTCAGGTCTAATCCGTACTGAAACATTCCATGAATTACTTACCAATGGGGCTCCTCTTGACCCATTCAGGTCTAATCCGTACTGAAACATTCAATGAATTTCCAAGAACAGGATCATTATCTGTGGTCACTGACTTGTTTTGACCGTTATGATATTGTTTTTGTCCCAATGCCTGAGAATGTTCTGCAACTAACGAAGACTATTATGTGCCATGATTATATATGTTTTAAGTAATTCCAGGTATAATCTAACAACAATCATAGTATAGTTTTGGAAATTCTTCAAATACTCTAAGGACAGTATTTCTGTGGTCTTGGAACAACCTTTCAGGCCGTACACTGTCCTTTATTAACTCCAAAGCATTTATCACAATTTGTAAATAAGTCATTAATATGTTCTATGATAGTCTTTGTACTGTCGTTTGTACTTCTGTAGAACAGGCATAAATTAGTTAGAGCTCGTTCGGCACGCAAAAATGTTCACAGTTTCTTAAGAATTATCGGGATTTTTTTGTGAAATTTGGCAAACTGAAAATTCTTCCTAAATTCGTGTGGATTCTTCACGGTGGGAATGTAGCATTACAATTGCCTTGTACATTTGGGGAGACTCCTGCCGGCGCACCTGCCCTTAACTCAATAATGCCGTCTGCATCTATGATACTTTTGACAATAACCTAGGAATCAATGGTGATTTTACCAAGTATTTGAAGAAGAGTTATAGGCAGTGTTCTGACTAACAAATCCCATTGTTAGCCTTCATTGTTGTATGTTGGATATTCCAGGTACTGTTGAGGGCGGAGGATGGCAACAACAAAGGATTTGTGTTCGAAGGG
Organism: Maea johnstoni; assembly: GCA_963942565.1. NCBI lineage: Eukaryota > Metazoa > Annelida > Polychaeta > Spionida > Magelonidae > Maea > Maea johnstoni. Next base: position 5,836,262 of record OZ012687.1, on the reverse strand, counting down.
ACTGGCTCAGGTCAATTAGATGATGATAAAGGTATTTACTACATTTATCTTGATTCAATATCCCTCAAGATGTCCGGTGAGCGGATGATTCCCTTAAGGTTTCCTTCGCATAGGCCCACCAAGCCGCGAAGATAATTTGATATTATCAGCTGTAGAACTATATTTGCTAAGGTAAAAGTCCGACACATCATGTGACTATTCAAATTCATGCAATAGCAAATCACCATCACAACTAATTTTGTGGTCATGTTAGTCGCCACTTTATTGGAATTAGAGGGGCTAATTATGAATAGCCAGTGAATATGTATAACTACACATATATACATGTATGTATGTATGTATGTATGTATGTATGTGTATATTTATATATTTATATATACAGTAAATATATATATACAGTAAATATATATATATATATATATATATATATATATATATATATATATATATATATATATATATATATATATATACATATATACATACATACATACATACATATGTGTGTGTGTGTGTGTGTGTGAAATATGTCATAGTATTCGTTTTCTTTTCCTCCGTCGATTTCTTACATGTGTAATTATTCATATCACTTTAATTATAGTGGAAACTGCAACACACCCCATAAGTGTATAATTATTGTCATATTTCATACCAGCTATACCTAGGGGTGGTGCCGTATTTGCCTACAATGAAACCGCTGTTCGTATATGGCTACCGACGAAAACAAATAACAAAGGGCTTGGTTCCGCAATCTATGTAGGAGGTGTTTGGGGATCGTCTGCAATGAATCAAAGCTCCAATAGTGCAATGGTAAAGGTGCGTATGTAAACAAACCTACACACACACACACACATTCTCTCTCTCTCTCTCTCTCTCTCTCTCTCTCTCTCTCTCTCTCTCTCTCTCTCTCTCTCTCTCTCTATATATATATATATATATATATATATATATATATATATATATATATATATATATATATATATATATATATATATATATATATATGCGTTTTTGTATTGAATTCAATCATTTAATGATAACACATTATGAACGATTATCTCTACAATCGAAATGGACATCCATCTATTTATCGAACACACGTATATTAACCAACGCTATTCATTCAAATCATGCTTTTCATCTTTGAAATTTGCTGTGGTTTGAAATAGTAGCCCAAATAGTTTGCTTTTCTTCCGGGTGAATTCTCGGTTTTTAAGCGAGCTATATATGTGATATTGCCTCATTCTATTTCCGTGTTATGATTGGTTCTGGCACAGCCAGTATGATGGTATCCATTACTAAGCTGGCAGGCCAATAACACCTAGCATCTTCATAGGGGAACTTGTTAAAATGTTTATCAAAACAAGTAATTGACCACAAATTAATCTGATATGAATATTGGGTTTATCTCAAATATAGGATAGTGGAGTGTCTAATACAAAGTTTACCCATAACTAAGACAATTGTATAATGTCACTCCCATTAAACTCTCTACCCTATGCCATGATTGAAGGATTCCTTTGCAATAGAAATAAGTATGCGTTTAACCTCTGTTTCTTTATAGTATGCACACAGAATATTCTGCCTAATTCATTTTATGAAGAATTTCGTTTCGTAATGTCATGTCATGCTCCTCACAATCTTAACATACACCTGTCTGGTATTTGTATTCTGCGATTAATTTTCTTTTTTTTTTTGGGGGGGGGGGGTGTTCTCTAAGTATATTGTGCAGTTCAGTTAATTCCATCATTCAATTTTTGACCCGCACATTATGCAGTCTAAATCACGTCGTCATTTGACACGTTGTCTTTTGCGTATCAATGTGCATAGTAATAGTTTGAGGTAAACCCTGTATTCATATCAGATTATTTTGTGGTCAAGTACTTCTTTTGATTTTGACAAGTTCACCTAAGAAGATGATAGATTTTATGTGTCTGCCATTTTAAACTTTTAGCTAACTATATTCGGGAATTTGTTGATCTGTTTAATGCATATTTTTATATAGTCTGCATAGAAATTATGTACCGTCGACAAGGATTTATTTCATGAAATGTTGAGTTAAGTGATATAGGGACTGTTTAAGGAGATGTCAAATTAAATGTAATTATTTTGAAATTGATAAAATCGGAAAGCGTTAAACAAATAACATCATGGGATAAATCTTGAGACCTCACAATACGGGAGCTTGGTTATTAACAACATGTTTTGTTTCTGCATATAATCAAGAGAATAATTCAGGTTATTTTATGCTCAGGTGTTGGTCTGGAAACCGTCCAGCTTTCCTCAACCATCGATAATATTGGAAAATATCGCCATAAATACCAAAATACAAGGATTCGCTTTCTTCAAAGAATATCGACATGACCTTGGAAAAGAACCAGCCTACGTACAACTCCAATTTCAAAGTATTAATGCAGGTACCAATAGAGGTACGCTTTCTCTTTGCAGTCTAGATATCCACTCTGTGTTCTGTGTGAGTGCTCTCCCATAACTTCTTCATACCACTTAGCTACAATTAGTCAGACACATGTTCAAATAGTTTGATATCAAAGCAATAGCTAGTCGGAGGTAGTGGTTTAGTAGTTGTTTACTATGTGATGTGTAATGGAGTTTATGGCCAATATACATCACATATAAACTTATCTCATGGAACGCAGTTGCTCTATGACTAAGCAAAACGTTGCAGAGTTAGTATATAACAAAGTGTTGTTGATCCCTGCCAGATTTAATACAAAATCTTTTTACCCAATCACCCTATGTGTTCATCTGAAATCGTCGTCTGGATCAAGTATTATTGAAAATAGCTTGAAGCATAAATTCACTATACTAGTATATGCAAAGGATAGTTGCAGGTTAAATTGTGAATGCCAGTCCTCTTTCAACTAATTCAAGATGCTCTTTGATAAAGCTATATTACCAAAATAGTCAGGCCTCTTCAGACCGCTACAGAAATTAATGTGTTTAGAATGATTTTCAAATGTCACATCAATCTTAGTGAGGCCGTTGAATGCTGCCAGACAATGTGTGCCCATCAGAAGCAGTTGGATTAAAGTTTTATGATGCCATATACCGGCGACATTAGATTAGTTATGAACGGTTAATGCCAACTGTATGCTAATGAGCATTAGGACTTTTCAAACATTGCCTTAAATCGTTAAACTGCTAAACACAGAATTGCCTTTTGTCTACTACCTTCCCTGTTGTTTTTTTAATTCGGGCTTGGTTTTCCATGGCCTTTGAAGTGCCCAGGCTTATTTCTGAAAGGTGAATCCTAAATGCCAAGTATTGTATAAAGGGATCTTCTTATATGTAAGGCATTTCCCAAAACCAACTCCTAAATCCTCAAATGTCTCCAACATTTTTGTTTTTTGTTTCTTGCTGCAGACTTTGTTTTTCACGGCGTGGGGAGTGCCCAGGCAGGCCCCGATGCTGCCGCAGCTACACACCGTATGTGGGGAGGAGCTCTGTACAGTTACAATGAAACAACCATAAGGCTTTGGATAGCGGATCGGGGTATTCTAGGATTTGCAATGGACGGATGGGGTGCAGAATCGTGAGTATATAGAAAGTTTTTCAGCTTTAAGGAGTTTTCATCACTCAAGATTCATCTCAAATATAACCAACCAGTCCTCTGTGTCCTATCCACTAGTTTGAGCATCTCTGGTATATCCAGTATATGTGTCATATAATGTGATATGATATTATATTTTATTATACCTCACTTGAAGATACTGTATTCTGATTGGTTAACAGAGATGGCCCAAATAGGTTGTAGAACTCAATTCCTTAAACGAGGGAGCTTTAATGTTTCCCCCGGGATGTTTCCTTGGGAGATATAACGAAAGTAGGTCTAAGTATGTCAGCATGGTCAGCACGGTAAACCTGCTCCTCAGATATTGCCCTGCCCAAGTGATTATTGTAAGTTTCAACATGTCATGGTTTTGGGGTGCCCAGGGGTGGGGGGTTGGGCATTGTTCGATATAATAAAGCAAATATGACATCCCAGCATGGTCAGCACGGTAGACATGCTGCTCAGATACTGCACTGCCCAAGTGAGTTTTGCAGGTGGCGTGTATAGAAGTTAGAGCGCAATTAGTGTTGTTCTTTGAGATTCAGAGCTCAATTATTTTTTTCATCATTTAGGGGCTGAATCTTTTTTTTCACAGATTTTGAGGGCTCGATTTTTTTTTCATCACTGCAGGGAAGTATGAAAAAGGACAAGAAATGGACTTGCCTTTAATCTTTTATTGAGAATAATATTGTTGTTGTTTTCAACAATAACAAAGGACCATTATTTTACACAGATTTCATAGCACTAAATGGCCTTTGTGTGTCAATGTGCCTTTAAGCAATCATTCATTCATTCATTCCAAGTCTGTATGCCATTGATATTATGTTTTTAGGATGTTTTAAAATGTTCGATTTTTTTTCTAGCACCCTCTTACATTGCTTTCAGGGGAAAAAGGTTCCCTAAAACACTAAAAACTGGCCACACTACAAGAGCAATTCCTTTCCAATGATCTGTCAATGGTTTGTGATGTGTGGATAAAGAATAGCATTCCTTCTTGTAGAAATAAAATCTATTACCACATCCTTGTTCTTTCCCCAATAGTACTAACATGTAAACTACAGCAGCCCAATTACTAAGTATTTTTTTTCCTAGAGCCAGAGCTCAATTTTTTTCACTGATATTCAGGGCTCAATCATTTTTTTCAAAGAATTTCAGGGCATAATTTTTTTTTCAATTCTATACACCCTCCCTGGATATCTAATGGTCAATGCCTAAGACCGAACACATTTGTATCCTATCTTCTATTATCACCTAGTTCGGGCTTTATCTAAATAAGATTGTTGTTGCTCCGACTTCCAAAAGTCTAGCAGTCTGAAAACTGATGCAAGTAAAACTTTCCCTTGTCCATTGCCCGCTTGTTCCTGTACTCCACTACTCCCAGGTCCCAACATGAGATAGATACCTCTCTATCCTTCATTACGAGGATGCCTAAAGCCACGAGTCCTCCCTCAACTGAAAAAAAACTGGCTCTTTCTGTCAACTCCATGGGCAGGATATCCACATAAGGGCTCACTTTAGGACAGACAAATATATATATATATATATATATATATATATATATATATATATATATATATATATATATATATATATATATATATATATATATATATATATATATATATATATATGTGTGTGTGTGTGTGTGTGTGTTCACTGTAGTATGTTATGCATTTTTCAGGAACAAGTTTACAACGAGGAGAGCAACAATGAAAATATTGATATGGTCTGATTTTGGGGAACCAGCTGAGAAGTTTGATTCAGGATGGTTCAGGTGGGATCAGAGTCACTTTACTTACAAACAGCTTCAGCATGGAGGACTAGATATGCCTTTACAGGTCACAGTACGAGTAAAAGCAATAGATGGAGTTAATGAAGGTAAATAGTTCCTTCCTTTAAAAATCAAAAGATTCGAATAGCCTAGAATACTGTTTACTCTTTGAGTAGTATGACTGGATAAAAGTGGCTTATGGAATTGATGTGTGAATGTAGGGCCATTTTAATATTTTTACATATGTTAAAACACACACCCCTTTCCACTTAATCAGACAAACTGTGCCTGTGTCGGTCATCACTAAAGAGAGCAATGTCATAGATCCTCTCATAGGCCTGCATACAAGCAGATGACGGTTTTTGGTACGTTTTTCTTTGTTGAATTTTACCAAAATGTGGTCAGCTCACAGATGCATTTTGGCGATAAAATGTTAACAGATTTGTTTGAAATCTGATATTCATATAGCTAAAATTATTTCAGAGAGAAGGACATCGCATTTATTTCTTTGTTTCAAAATTATGCAATCTTGAAATCGAAAAAAGCACTTTTTCTTGTTTCCAAAGAAGTCTTAATACTATGGTTATAAAAACGGAATGGAGCAAAAATCATAAAAATGCGATACACTTACCTTCGTATTAATCTAGGAAATGTGATGGTCCTTGCTCTTTATCTGTGGGTTGAAGCTTCGTTTGAAATCACCTTGTATATTTTTATCACTTTTAACACTTACATCTTATCCAGTTGCTGGTAGGGTTACAGGTACACTTTTTATGCGCGATGTGAGATCTTTCAGGCAATAGATACTTTGCATAGGCTGAATGGACACATACAAGCAGTATAAAAGTAAAAATGAGTGGAAGAAATACCTCAAAAGCTACCTTATTCCAAGTTTGAAAATTTGACACAGAGCGGCTAAGGTTTGCGAATAAACATAACAAATACAGACAAATACAGGTAAAACTTTGGTAATTACCAGTAATGCCCAAAAAGCTATATGTCCGCAATGCAATAAAAGGTTTCGTGTGTAATTCTAGAAGAGGAATGGCTTTCTTGAAAATGAAAAAACAAATATTTTACTTTAAGGAGGCTAGATCACCATCTATTTGATCTATTGCAGTTTCCTTTAATCTGTTTCCAGGCTTTTGCTTCAATGGCATTGGCACTGCCGTATCAGATGGATATGCGACGTTTGCAGACAACATAGGTGGTCTCCTTTTCGCATACAATGAAAATGCCATTCGACTATGGTCTGCGGCACCTGACAACAACAACAACAACAACAACACGGCAGCTATCATCAACACAGGAAATTGGGCCTTTGGCGCGTTCAGTCAAAGATCAACTACAGCCGAGGTCCGTGTGCAAGCTTGGTTCAAAACCTCACGAATGAAGATGTACACCTTCAAAGAGATCGCAGATAGCACTAGTCTTCAGTCAAACCATCACGCTGTGCAGTCAGAGTTGGCCCCATCGCATTTGGCATGCGCCAAGCGATGCATTTTCACAATAGGATGTGCTGTGTTCGGGGTAAAACCAGCTGGTTCCCACACGGTTTTATGTGACATTATCATGTCAGATACTAGTGCGCCATTCATTGTTTCCAGTGGATGCAAATATTACAGTCTTTTATTGGGAAGATCTGTTACAGAGGGTTGAACTGAGTTGGGCCAAGAGGTTGATTGCTTCTCAATCAATCAGTCATTGAGCACTTCTCAAAAATGTGGACAGCCTTACCTAGCTATTGGGATGTAATTGCTATGTTCACATTTGGGGTGGATAGACTAGATACATACAAGGAATTGATTCCCAATCAGTCATGTTTAGATTGTAGCAGCAGCATTGAGCGTTTATGGAAATCTAAGATACTGTAAATCACTTAAATATGGCGTGAACATTATATAGCGCAATAACGATACTGCCTTGGATGACGTGATCTAAGTATAGCGGTGAACGGGAACAGCAGCAGCAAGTTCAATTAAGAATCTAATAAAGACGGGGATTTTATCATAGCGCATATGGGCAGAGCGCTATTATCGCTATCTTATTGTTCCCGCTATACTTAAGTGATTTACAGTAATCAAGATACAAGATGTTTCGATTGACCTTAAGAGACATTGGTATCAAAAAGGTATATCCACAATAAACTGTCTTCAATGAAATGATAACAATAACCATATTGATGTACTGCAAAGAGGTCTCTTCCTGGAAAGATGATAAAATATGCCTTAAACCCTCTCGAGTTGAAATTATAACCTGACATCTAAACAAGACTGGTCCCATCTACATTATAATTGGTATAATGATAACGAAATGGATTTGTAAATATAGATAAACTTTTCAAGTAAATTTAGCGATCTCTAAATCATCCTTCAAAATTGCTTGGGCTAATTTGGCCAATACAAAATGATGCAAAACTCCCGGAAAAATGATTGAACCCCTGGCGCATGGGTTCTCATTGAGGGGAGGGGGGGGGGGGGGGCATTGGTGTCCTTGTTCTTTGAATGAAAGTAGCCTTGGAACAGTTAAGCTGTAGAGGGGACTAAGGTCACAGAACAACTATTAAATACTTTACCAGAGTTAAGCAATATTTATTTACAAATCTTACAAATGTAGGCAAAATATTTTTCATGACCACATTAATCAACAAATTCATAAGGATTACACCTTAATACAACAATTGTCTGGAGTATATACAAACAGGAACAATATATAACTCATTGCATATACATATAACCACATGGCAACACATTTTCCATATACTTGAACTGACTTTTCACAATACCTTTTCATTTTTGTATTTGTCACATTAAAATTATAACATGATACTGCAAAATTTACCCAGTGTTACTTAGTAATTCTTAATAACACTTAGATTAACACTTATTCTATCCTATCTAGAAGAAAGGATAAGAAATAAATACATGGAAGAGAATATTCATCATATATGGCACATATTCATCCAAATAACATCCAATTTTAGACAAGAAGTTTTATAAATGCTTCTTATGCTTCAATTATAATTTGGCAAATAGTGAATATTAAATCAGAAATTTTGAGGAATAAAATCATTCCAAATCATTCCCAATTGTACATCATTGTTATCTGGCAACAAAACATTGTAGGGAGAGACAAAAATGCATGTTAGGAATTTTGTTTTGACACAATGTAATCATCTCCAGAAATTACCTATATTTCTGGAGTCTTAACTATAAAACCTTTTCCAAAAGGAAATTTCTTTATCACCATACCCCCATTCTTGACATCTTAAAGCTGGCCCTCAAATTACAGTAATTTTGCATGTATAAGACGGTTGAGTTTAGATCCCAGTCAGATTTGAGCATTCCTGGCATGCTTTGCGGTATTAGATCAACGCGGGAAGGTCAAAGCTCATATAAAGCTACACTTAGTTTCATAATGGCACATAAAAGACAATATTGACAAACAAACAAATTTTCTTTATATGTTTGGCCATAATATTCATTTTGAAATGAAGTCTTTTTAATCCAATTTTTGAAAAACAAGTCACATAGTTTTCGCATCTGCGGCACACCAGCTTGGTCTACCGCGACTGCTACGACATGCATTGTCGAGCACATTTGTGGTGAAAGATCTCAATAAAAACGAAAGGAATATTTTCCAAACTTCTGTGAACAATATATGTGTACATACCGCTGCCAAAGATAATATTTAAGTTTGTGAACGATAGCCATTTAATCGCGAAATTTATCTGAAAGGACTAGGTAGAACTATATCGAGGACATGCCGAGCACCCATATTGACAGTGACGTCATTAGACTGCAAAGCATGCCTGGAACGCTCAAATCTGACTGGGATCTAAACTCAACCGTATAAGACGCACCCGTACATAAGATGCATCCCTAGTTCAGACGTTTAAGATGATGTATAGATTTTAGCTTTGTGTATAGTGCAAACCCCCTTTTCAGCTTCATGGAACGCCCCGTTGGTTGTGCATATTGTCAGGTTTAAGCTTTTTGTGGGGTGGAATAGTAAGAATAGGTGCGGGGCGAATAGTGAGAAAGTCGGCCTAACATAGTTACATCATCTATAAGTAGATGGCGCCCCGGGTCATCGATTTAGGATCACCGTGAGGCCTGAGGACTCAATGTAAAATAACCTAGATTTCTAATGCCTCAGTTTGAGGCAGTGCGTCCTATGTAAAAACATGAGTCTTATACACACAGAATTAAAAGTGGAAAGGATCTCAAGATTCAAGCAAAAGGGATTTCTCTATTATCATCCTATCCCCATCTTACAGATGACCTTCCAATCACCATGGAAGAGATCTCAAGATCCAAGTGAAAGGAAATTTCTCAATATCATTCTCTCCCCATCTTAAGATTACAAGTTGCCAGCAAAAAGAATTTCTCTATCATCATCCCCTCCCCATCTTACAGCTGGCCTTCCAAGGAAAATGGAAGGAATCGCAAGATCATCATCATCTGGCAATCAATTACCTTCCAATTAAAAGGGGGCCTAATCTGATGGCCAAGTGTTCTATGGCATTGCCATTGACTGCTCACTGTCTCTCGTCACTGTCCAGGTTCCAATCACAGTCAGGACACATGCCACTAGCAAGTCACAACTAAGCCACAATCTGGCAGAAAAAAGTTATGATAAACCAATGGAACACATTGTACTGAGCATGCCCTGGTATTAGTCTGAAGTAAGATCCATGAGGACTCCCAGGACTGCCATCTAAGATGAGACCCACTTTGCCTACCCTATAAATTGTGTTACACCCCAAGAGCACCCTGAATATATATATATATATATATATATATATATATATATATATATATTTATATTTATATTTATATATATATATATAATATATATCATACTACAGCGAATGCTTTGTTGCAAAAAAGTTGATGCATCTAAAAGGACACAATTGTTGCAAAAAAGTCAATTCACCTAAAATGATCTAAATGTTGCAAATAAATTGATTCATCTAAAAAGTATATTTTGTTGGAGTAATGTTTCAATATAAGGTACTCCAGTAAAAGAAATTTGATCTCAAAATCCTTTCAAATGAACCTTAAAATATATCAAAGTTAATCAAAGTCTAAATCTGACATTGGGGAATACCATAAGAAAGGATCCCTGAAAATGTAAAAGGCTTTCATACAGCAGTTTTTAAGATATCTTGCAGACAAGCTAGTCTGGACCAGCATAGGGATTTTGATCCAAATGTCCCCAAACGACATTAAAAATTAATTGAAGCTGACCAAAATGTCATCAATTCATGTAATTGCCATAAGAAATAATCCCTGTAAAATCTAAAAAGACTTTTTTGAGATCTATTGCAGATACGTCCAGATGTCCATGTGGATATGGACAATCAAGATAAGTGAAAAATGGCTTAAGAAATGGTAGCAACTATTTTTGAATATTGTAGACCAGGTTAATTTATCGCATCCAAAATTTGGGCGATGAAGCAGTTACCAGAACATGCCAAATCTTAATTTACTGATCGTGATCACATGTGATGGGTTAAGTAAAAAACAGTACACTGTTATCAC